>VMDR010000427.1:0-238608 GCA_007922815.1 Macrotus californicus | reverse complement strand
TAAGGATAGAACTTATATTTAAAACCCAAGACAAATAAAAGAAAATTAGCACATTGCTTTTAGTTTTATTTTTAATTCTTTTTTTACCCTCCCTGCCAGAAAAAAATCTCCTTTTTACAATAATTTGAACTCAATGATTTCAGCAATTAGGAAAGAAAAATTAGCTGTCAAGGAATAAGACTTGATATTACCTGTTACCTTTTGCTGAATTTATCTTTAACTGTATTCTCATTTCATTACTTTTTCTTGCAAACAAAATAATGGCTTATTGTTGTATAAATTTAAGCATTAAATTTATAAAGAGTTGCAAATATAATTTACACCTATGTCACTTGTCTTAATCTCTTTGTGTTCTTATTTTGGAAGTATGAGAAGAGTGTATTTTGTTAAGTTGCTGATTTGCCTTATTCTTCGCAAACCATAGGAGATGAGTTACAGGATTTTTTAAATGCAACCATGATGCTTATAATTGAACTATATCAGAATGAAAGAGACATATTTCAGAACACATCCAACTAAACCTAGATTAGAAATGTTTAGGCCTTTTAAGTTGATGATTCATATGGCACAGTGTTACATTATAAATATTCAACACAATTTGCTTGTTTTCTTGCTTTCCTCACGTGAGGATATGTTTATTGAGTTGAGGGAGAGATACATTGATGTGAGAGAGAAACACAGATCAGTTGCCTCCCAGGGATCAAACCCACAACCTAGGTTTGTGACTGGGAATTGAACCCACAACCTTTTGGTATGCGGGATGACATTCCAACCAACTGAGCCACCTGGCCAAGGCCAACCCAATTTGCTTTTGATGAAAAAGTTTTTGTGGAAGTAACTTAAACTTCAAAATGTATTTGTATTCCAACTTTGCTGCTGATTAGAATCACTTGTGGGCTGTTTTAAAAATATTTGTTTCTGTTCCCTACCACTGACTTTCCAGGACAAGAAGCTGAACATGCTGGTATGCTGGTATATGTTTAACACACCAGTTCTTGGGTGGGAGTGCTGAGAGGGAGCACTGGTTTGCAGTGCTTGCAGATTCCCATGGTGTAAACATGTCCACCATGGCCAGTTTCAAGCTGTTGAGATGATAACATTGAATGTTGGGAAAAAAAGTATGACATTGTCTAGTGTTTCCATCATGTAGATACAATAAACATACATAACCTATAAGAATAATGAGAGCAAAATTTAGTAAGATAGTTAAGAAGTGATGAATTTTGAGTTTTTATTACCTTTGTTTTAATAACTGATGGTAACTGTATGTAATTTAATTTTTAATAATGACCATGTTTAACAACCAGCTTACAGCGTTTTTGAAAATTCAACAGTTGACTTTCATGAGCTAGTACAAACTGACTTACACAACACTGGAGGTCTGAGATGTTTTTTTTAACCAGCTAATTCTGATGCAAGCAACCTGCAAGCCAGTTATTCTTCTAAAATACAGATCTGATCCTAGGCCCAAGAAGGCATTCCACTGTCAGACACAAAATGTCTCTTCCACCTCATTTCAACTGTACCCATTCCCTTGCGCCTTCTGTATCCCACCCATGCTGGGTTAGATTGCTCGCAGCTTCTCAGATGCATCTTGCGCTTTCCCACCCCTCATGCCTTTTCATTATCTTCCTTCAGCCTTGAGTGGCCTTGTCTCATCTGCCTGACTTTCGCAGCACTGTTTATTTATCCTTCTAGAAATAACTCAAATGCTACTTCCTCTTATTTCCTACTGTTGGAAGCATTCCAATTCTCCTTGATGTTCTCATAGTCCTTTGTTTATAATTCATTTTGAGTTCAAATTTATCATCAATAACAAATGTTGTTTCACTTACTAGATTATAAATGGCCAAAGGGTGCCTTTGAGTCATACTGTACTTAACACTTTAATACCTGAAAATGATTAATAACTCTTGTTTATTTTAATAGAAAGTGTTGTGGGTAATGCATGATACATCGTTTACTTTCTATGCCTTTGGGAAACTAACCAAAATTTAAACTTTCTTTGAATTAGATGTTTTGTATCTTTTTTTCCCTGCTGATTAAGGACCGTATTAGTAGTTATATGCCTATATCTTGCACCTAGAGAACATGAATAATATGATGACTCTCAAACTTAACAAAGAAATTCATTAGAGAACATATGAAATGCTTAAGGCAGGGAGAAAAGACTAAATTGTATAAGTACATTTGCAAATTATTTTTATTATTCTGATAAAGCATACTATGTTCTCAGTAAAAGCCAAAAGTTACTTTATAGTGTTCCAAGCATAAAGTCACATTGGACTTTTATATCACTAACCTCTGTAAGAAGCAAAATATCATACTTTGCTTTGTGGTTTGAGAAGAACTTGCTTTTATACATGTCCTTAAGGATAAATTTCTGGTATTTTATCTAGAAAATTATCTGATTGCCGTCACAATTAGTATTGACAAGATCTAAGTGTATGAAGGAAATGTCTTTCTAAACTGAAAACAGTCCAAGAATTTTTTGAAGTAAATGTGTACATTCCTTATTAGTGGTGTTTCATAAATGTTTTTCATCTTTGACCCTAAGCTGCCACCTGATGGCAGAAATTAAAATGACATCTTTCATAATATTAAAAACCTACACTGCAATTATTTGGATTTTTGTGTATTCGACAAGAGCCTCCAAAACTCCAAATGCACATTGGTACAAATTTTATGAGTTTGATGACTAGTTGGGACTTCAGGGGATTCAGATTTTTTATTTAACATTTGTGAGGCAATGATCCTACTGGTGAGTTTTGTTTAGAATCTTAACTTCCTTTATGGAGCTGTATAAAGACTCTGTTCTTTAATCAGTTTTATTTAATGAAGAATTGTACATGAAACTAGTAATTTTCCTTTTCCCTTCTCTTTCCCAGAACGAGATCACTCAGACACCATAGTGTTCTTTTACCTGTGGGTTGTCTTTTGTATCATCAGTTCCTGCTACACCCTCATCTGGGACCTGAAGATGGACTGGGGTCTCTTTGATAAGAATGCAGGAGAAAACACCTTCCTCCGTGAAGAGATTGTGTACCCCCAAAAAGTATGTACGGTGTTTGTTTAAAAAAAACAAAGCAAACAAAAAAAACAAGATATATCACCAGCTAAATCCTATTACAATATATACTTAAACACAACCTAGTATATTTAGAAAAAATAATTTTACTAAAAAATACTGATTCATTCAGTCAGCAAAAACATATCAGGTGTTTACTATATGCTGGGCATTGTAGAAAATGAAAACAAAATGAAATTCTACTTCTTATAGAGGCCATGAACTATATTATAAACAGATAGATAGATTGTGATACAATGTAATAAAGACTAAAATAGAGAAACAAATAGCTTACTATAATTTATTATCTATTTTTGAACATGCAATTCTTTCCAGTCAAATACCCTCTCTTCCCTTCAACTTGCAAATTCTCTTTTCTCCCTTTAAAAGTCAATTTTAGTGTTACTTTCTCTAAGAAGCCTTTCTTTACTTCTATAAGCATATTTAGTTATTTATTATAATCCCATGTTACCCTGTGTAAACTTCATTACAGCCGTTATCACTGTATGACAAGTATTGTATTATAATTATCTGTCTAGGTGTCCCTGCCCCTGACGGCCCTGTCTAGTTCCTGACATTTAGCAGACTTAACGTTTGGGGAGTGAGTGTGTAAATACCGACTGAATGAGCAGTGCTGCGAAGGCACAGGAGAGGGAGTGCCTGGTTGCGTTGTGCATCGAGAAAGCTGCTGCTTTCACTTATGTTAACCAGCTTTGGTTAAAGTGCCAGTTCAGTCTGAAAATGCATGGGTAATTCCTTAGGAATTATTGTAGGATTTATGGATATATGAATAACAACATGGGAGAATAAATTAAAAAGTCAAGAAACCAAGAATATCTTTACTCATATATTGAAAAGAAATTAAACAGTGAACTGGGAATCTTGGTAAGTGAGTTGTAATCCGAGCTCGCTCTCTAGCTACATAACTCTAGGTAACCAGACCACAGTGCTTTCTCTTCTATAAGGCAGGGTGTTATACCAGGTTGTCGTTTGATCCTTTCCCAGTTCTAAAGTGCTGTGGTTGGGAGAGGAGTATAGGTTGGATCACTAATATTTCATACTACGTTGGACTGTAACCAGTACCTCAAAATGGTACTTCTGTGAATGTGTAATACTCAGTTTCTGAGTAGGGAAGACTTTTCAAGTGTGAGGATTGAAGATAAATGGTAGAGTTGGTACAAAGGATGATATGTAGGGTAACTTCAGATAAGCAAATGAAGGCAGAAAAAGGAATATTGTTGACAGTGATCCTTTTTATGCAAGCTGTAGCAAAAATTTCAGTATGTACACTTAGACTATCTGACCAAGATGCTAGACATATCTCCACAAATCTCATTTGAAAAGAAATTCAGCCCTGGCTGGTGTGGCTCAGTGGATTGAGCACTAGCCTGAGAACCAAAGGGTCGCAGGTCAATTCCCAGTCATGGCACATGCCTGGGTTGCAGGCCAGGTCCCCATTTGGGGTCACAGGAGAGGCAACCACACATTGATGTTTCTCTCCCTCTCTCCCTCCCTTCCCTCTGTCTAAACATAAATTAAAATCTTTAAAAAAGAAAAGAAAAGAAATTCAGTAATTGTAAGCAGAAATCAGGGAGCAGGCATGAGCTCAGGTAAAAATGGTCCTTTGGTGCCCACCAAATGTATGTGCCTTCTTGCTCCTTCTGTGGTTCTTGCCTGACTGAGAAATAGAACACATTTATATCTTATTATACATATTGCTTAGATGAACTGTTTGTATCTTTACGTAAATGTTAACCCATTCCTCCTTTTAAATAGTTATAGCTTACTGTTTTCTGTGTAATAAAATAGGTGAATAGGATCTTTCAATCAGTTTCTTTATTATTACATATTTTCATGACCCTAGAAAATAAATTATATGCTTTTCTACATCATAATTTGCAAATGTTCTGGATAGCCACAACCCTTTCAATTTTGAAAAAGTAAATAGTGGAATAAAAATCTTTCCACTTGAAAAGGGAAAAATCTATTTGTGGAGTCCAATGGAGCCTCATCTAAAAATTAAGAACATGGCCCTAAGAACCTTCAAATCAGTTCCTAGGAATTAACAGTGCATAATATTAAGCACCACACCCAGTTCCAGGAGAATTTTTATTATTTAAGAGCTAATTATTCCAAAATTAATAATGAGCAAATCCACGACTTTCATTTCTGCTCTGTCGGCAGTTTGTGCACAGCTTGGATAGCTAACGCTGGACTCCTAACTACTGGGTGGCAGTACCTGGGGAATTGCTTAGTTGAGTGCTGTTTCCCCAGGTAAAAATGGATGTTTCCTGAATTCAACCATGTTTGTAAAACCCAAGCTTAGTTTTATCTACTTATATCAAAAAGCAAGGCAAACCTCCTTCAAATACAGGGTAAAACAGTCAGCAAGTAACACAGTTAATAAATCTGTTAATCTTTTCTAATATTAGCTATTGAGTCATTAGCATATCACATACATGTTAGAATGTCATCTCAGTCACATTGAGGATCTCATCTGGCTTGTGTTTCTTGGGTCTAGAAGAGAGCCTATGTACAACATGGGAATGAAATACGTTTGTTAAATTGTTACTGAAATTCAGTTAAGCTTCATAACAAGTAAGTATTACACCCTTTAAGAAGATAAAACTAAATTTTTGAAATCTTTTTAAAATACAGAATAGAATAAAACTCTTTTTCTTCTTGAACCTGTGCTTGTTGGTAAGGTGTATACCAGTCTTGTTGCTGTTATAGATGTGCTTATTTGTGTGAAGCATGATGATAGGGGTACTCAATTTGCTTATTATTCCTCAGGCCTATTACTACTGTGCCATCATAGAGGATGTGATACTGCGCTTTGCTTGGACTATCCAAATCTCAGTTACCTCCACGACTTTGTTGCCTCATTCTGGGGACATCATTGCTACTGTCTTGGCTCCCCTTGAGGTTTTCCGGTAAGCAGACTACTGAAAAGTGTATCAAAGATACTTTTTACCTAAAAGATGTCCAAATTAACATTCATTAAAACTTACACTTGAAAAGCTTAAATTTTACAGCTTTTCTCAGTGTTACCCTCAGAGCTGGAAAATCCTACAAGACTAAGGGATTAAACCTTACAAAGTTATATAAGTAACGATGATGATAAGTCAGTTTTTTCAGAATTGGGCTCCACCAGAAGGGCCATGAGTAGAATTGGGGAAGCAAAAAAGTCTTAGAACAGGAATTAAAATCTTTTAAGAATCATTTTTTATAATTTGTCAGTCTTAGTTTATCAGCCCAACTTTCTCGCTAGAAACAAAAAAAATGCTGGATAATGTTTTAAGTCTTCCTAAAAACATCAATGATCTGACAAGATAGCCCAAAATCTAAGTGAAAGCAGGTACCTCACATAAGCAGAGCACTAAAGCCAATTTTGCGCTGGAGAAATTTGCTATCAAGACTTGAGATTCAATTGTGATAGTCAGTTCAAATTTGTATGCACCTAATAACATAGCTTAAAAATATGATATTGCTAAAAAATAGAAATAGATGAATGTATAATTTTAGAGGAAAATTTTAGTATACTTTTCTCAGTGATAAACAAGTACGCAGTTAACCAACATGACCTAATTGACAGATGCAGGGCACTGCATACAACAGCCACTAAATACACATTCTTTCAAATGCGTGTAGCACATTTAACAAAATTAACCATATGTTGGGCCATAAAGGAAATTTTAGAGGATTAAAAATCACAAAAATGTACCTGAAAATTCCCAAATGCTTAGAAATTAGGTAGTACATGTCTGAATAACCCATGGGTCAAAGTTGAAATTAAAATGGAAATTAAAAAATACTTTGAACAGAATGAAGTTGAAAACGTGATAAAAGAAAATGTGGATTGCAGCTAAAGCCGTGGTTAGAAGGAATTGTATAGCCTCAGATGTATATGTTAGAAAAGTGTACAGCCCAAGGAATTAGAAAAATTAAAAAGTCAAACCCAAAAAAAAGAATAAGGAAGGAAATACAAAGAACAGAAATGAATGGACGAGAAAACAAACATACAATAGTGAAAAATTAACAAAGCCAAAGTTCTTTAAAAAGACTAATAAAATTGATAAAATGTCTAAACAGGACAGATCAAGCCAAAAAGCAAAGTAGGCACAAATTACAAATGTAAAAAATACTAAAGATTGTTTTTAAAGATTAAGATGACATTGAGTAATTTTATGCCAATAAGTTTAAAAATAAAGATGAAATAGACAAATTCCTCAAAAGGCACAGTTTACCAAAACCAATAAAGAAGAAATAGAAAATCAGATAGCCATTTTTCTGTTAAAGAAATTAGATCCGTATTAAAATCTTCCCCACAAAGAAAACTACAGGCCTCGGGAATTCTTCCAAATATATAAGGAGGAAATATGATCAATTTTACAGAAACTCTTCCAGGGAAAAGTGGCAATAAAAGGAGCACTTCCAAGTTCATTTTATTAAGCCAGCATGACTTTGATCTCTAAACCTACAGGGACATTTCAAGAAAACCAACCTGTGTCATGTATAGAGATGCAGAAATTCTGAATGTGAGCTAATGAATCCAGCAATCTATAAAAAGGGTAATAACAAGTTAAGTTCATTCTAGGAACGTAAGATAAATATTTAAAATTGTTTAGCATTTAAAAATCAGTCTGCATAACTCACCACATTAATAGAATAAAGGGGGAAAACCTCCAATATATGTAGAAAACACTGTTGAAATAAATCAGTGCCTATTTATGAAAAAATAGGTTATCTACAAAAAAGATAAACAAGATCATATTTAACGGTAAAGCATTGTACGCTCTCCCTTGAGATCAGAAGTGTGGTCAGTATGCCCACTGTCACCATTTAGCATCATACATGTAAGTAAAGCTAGTGCAATGAGGCGGGCAGTGTAAGGGTTAAAAAGGAAAAAACAAAACTATAATTACTTACCAATGACATGATTGCATATTTAGAAATTGAAAAGAATATACAAATATTAAAATGAATGTAGCTGTGTCCCTGAATACAGGGTTGATGTAAATGTAAATTAGCATTCTGATAAAGTCACAAACAACTAGAAAATACAAATTTCAAAAACCATACCATTTTGAATAACATCAGAATATATCTAGGAATAAATTTAGTGAAAGATGTATGCGTGTGGAAATTGACAAGCCAGTTCTATAATTTACATGGAAATAGTAAGGATCAAAAAAGCCAAGACCATCTTGAGAAGAACAAAGTTAAAGGACTCGTGCTCTCGAACATGAAGATTTATTACATAGTCACAGTAACTAAGACAATGTCTGGTGTTGGTGAAGCAAAGACAGTGTCCACTGGAACAGAGTAGGAAGTCCAAAACATCCACACGTGCATTGACACTACCTAATTTATGACAAAGGTGGCTAAGTAACTGGAGAAAAACGGGTCTTTTAAAAGTGATATTGAATCAACTACAACCATATGGGGGGAAATGAATCTCCTGCAGCAGACTGTATGCAGAATCAGTTTCAGGTGCATGGCAGAACTAAATATGAAAGGTAAACCAGTGAATTTCCTAAATGATAACATAGAGGGCTATAAACTTAGGCTGCTTTCGTGTAAGGTAATGTTATATTTCTTACTTCTGAGAGGCAGTTACACGGTGTGATCACTTTATAATAACAAGTTTACACTCACTACGTGCACACTTTTATATGTGTATGTTATGCTTGAACTTACTTATTTAAAAACAAAGCCTCCCAAAAGAAAGGATTATCTTCAAAAAAGTGGCAGTTCAGTTGACAGCTGACTTCTCAACAGCAACAGTGAAAATCAGGAGTCATTACAGTGATGATATTGGTGTGCTGGAAGAAAATGCTGCCTATCTGGAACGCTTTACCCAGTGAAAACATGTTTCACAAATGGAGGTGAAATAAAGATATTTTCAGACCAGGTGTATAACATTCCTCTGAGTCAGGATGGGTACATTTAGCAGGATGTCCTGATAAAATAAGGTAGAACCTAGAAATAAAAATACACCTGACAGATAAAGGGTGAATCTAGAAAGTGTATTGTCGTCGTCAGTGCTCTCTCTAACCATTTGTCGACCCTTCTCCTTCCCAAACTCTTCGTCCCCACCAGGCCCTCCTCATCCACTTATTTCTCTTTCATGTATGCTGCTTTATAGATTAAGTGTTTTTAGTTAAAAAAAATCTCAATTACTTTTTCATTCTTGATTATTGTATTTCTTTAAATTTTTTTTTTACTTAACACAATCAGATGTTCTATCACCTATTTAAAGCAAAAGCAAAAAACCTCCCCTGAATCTACTTTCCTTCTCCAACTGGCGCCCAGTTTTTGCTCTCCTTTACAACAAGGTAAGAGATGGCTGTGCTTGCTATCTCCATTCTTTCACTCCGCTCCTGTCTCCCTTTAATTCAACTCAAGTGTTTTTTCCCAGTGCTCAATACTAAATCACTTTTGTTAATAATCTCTAATAATATCAAACATTTATGTATTACTTACTATGCACATGGCACAGTTCCAAGCCCTTTACATGTATTATTGAGTCCTCACAACAATCTTGAGAAGTAGGTAGTTACTGTCCCATTTTACTGGTGACACTGACGCATAGGTTAAGTGACTCATCCAAGGTTATTTTACATAGTAAGTGGTGGAGCCATGATTCGAATCTAGACAGTCTCCCAGAATCTATGCTCCTGGATCATACGGCTCCTCTACTTTGCTAAATTAACTTCTCTACTTATTTTACCTCTCAGCAAAACACTTTCTTCACTTGATTTCTCAAAAAAAAAAAACCTCCTCTGTCTCAGTAACTATTTCCTCTCCACTCCTTCACTGGTTCTTCCCCTTCCTCTGCCCTTGTCTCTCCTCCACTTACGTTACTCCTACGCCTCCGACTTGAAATACTGCCTTTTTGTTGTCTCCAGCCCTGACTCGCCCTTGAACTGCAGACTCATGTCCGCCCAGCTACTGAATCCCCCCCTTGTGTATCTAATGGCTCTAGCCTAAAGAAACCACCCAGATCTTTAGTAAATGGTGTCCCCATATCCTGAGACCAAAACCCGAGACCATTCACGTCCCAGAAAGTCCTGTCAGCTCCATAAATAAATCCCTAGTCTGCCTGCATCTTGTCGCCTCTGTCATTACCACCTTCGTCAGAGTTTCCATCTCTTCCCTGGACTACTGCAACAGCTTAGTCTTCCTTCAGCTGTTCTTGCCTCCCTCTCATCTATTCACAGTGCAGCAAATAGAATGATCTTTTCAACACAAATCACACCATTCTTCTGCTGGGAACCCACCTTGTTTTCCATCCCACTTAAAATCTAAATTCTTCGCTATGGCATTGAGGCCCTCTGTGGACCAGGCTCTTTTCTACCTCGCCATCCTTCCCTCCTGCCATTTTAGCCTCCCTATTCCACTCCAGCCCCGCTGGCTACCTTCTGTTGTTTCAGCACACCAAAGGCCGTTCCAGTTTGGGGCCTTATACTTGCTGTTCCATCTGCCTAGGACACTTTCTTCAGGATTTTACATGACTTGCTTCCTTGCGTCATTCAGGTTTCTGCTAGATGCCATCTCTTCAGAGAAGCATGCTCTATCCCCCTTGCCCTGCTTTATTTTCTTTAGTGCACTTACCATTGTTGATTATTTATTATGCCTCTGCCACTAGAAATCATACCCCATTAGGACAGAGGCTTGGTCTGTCTCACTCAGTGTCTTTTCCTATCATATTGTAGACACCCAACAAATACATGTTCAGTAAACTGAAAGAATGAGTACTATGAAACTGCATTCCATGGGTTCCTTCCCTTTGCCTACTTTATTCTTGTTCCCCTGCCCCATTGCCACGCCATCTTTCCCTAATTTAGTTTAATATTCTAGCCCTTAATTCCTTGTCTTTTGCTTCTGTGTGTGGAAACGTGATCTCCAGGAAGGTTTACAGGTTACAGTAGTACGTTCACATTTTAGAAGTAATTTGCCTACTCTGTTCCATTTTGCTAAGGCGATTTGTGTGGAACTTCTTCCGCCTGGAAAACGAACATCTGAATAACTGTGGTGAATTCCGCGCTGTGCGGGACATCTCTGTGGCCCCTCTGAACGCTGACGATCAGACACTTCTAGAGCAGATGATGGACCAGGAGGACGGAGTCCGGAACCGCCAGAAGAACCGACCGTGGAAGAGCAGCCAGAGCATGTCCCTGCGCCGGCCTCACCTCACTTCTCAGTACGTACCGCTTCCCTCCTGTGAGACGAACTTCATTCCAGTTTTAATGCGTTGGAGCTAAGACACTGTCACAGTGAACCAGACGAAGTGGCTGGCAACCGTATCTCACCTGCAAACAACAGCAGTGACAATAATTTCATATGATCCAACCTTTAGAATGTCTCAATGAGCACACAGAGTAGTAAAATGACATTAATACATTAATTAGTGGCCACTGATTTGGTGTTATAAGTGGGGAAAATTTGTTGGAGAATAATTTATTAGACTCTTCAGTATGTTTTGTATACAAGTAATAAACAAGTTACAGACTGTGGGATCCTGGCTCTGCCACTTGCCATCTATGTAACCGCCGCCAAAGTACTTAATTTCTGTGGATTAGCCCTCAGCTGTTCATTGGGATTGGTGTGGTCCCTGTTCATAGGGTGGTTAAGTGGATTGAATTTGTTGTGATGTGGGATTTAGACGAGTTTCCTCGCAGAAAGAGCTCAGTAAGTACATATAAGCTATTTGAATTTTTTTCCTAAATACCTGCAATAGTATTTTTATCAGTCATGGACTTTATATGTTCCTAAAAATAACAGTAAGTGTAGGATATAATGTGGCTACACTTGAAATTTAGAGATAG
The DNA here is from genome assembly GCA_007922815.1 of Macrotus californicus. Lineage (NCBI taxonomy): Eukaryota > Metazoa > Chordata > Mammalia > Chiroptera > Phyllostomidae > Macrotus > Macrotus californicus. The sequence goes on along the minus strand of VMDR010000427.1, from coordinate 226,710 downwards.
TGTATATCACAGTGGATTGGAATGAAAGAGAAGACTTAAAGTCGAGCGTGAGCAGCTTTCTAAAGGATAAGGGAGTGTTTGAACAGGCCAGAGGCACGGTAAAGACAGAAGGGTGGAAATGAGCAGAAAGAAAGCCATATGACTAAAACTATAGAAAGAAAATGTAGCTGAGTAGATGAAGTAAGATCGTAAAACGCTGAAAAGTGCAAGCTTGATCGTGTAGGCAGGAAGGAGTCACAGAATCTTTTCATAGAAGAATGGAAGTAGTATTTTTATAAGATTTAATGGTGCTGCAATATATATACTTTTCAGTATTTTTAAGTATGGGACAACAAGGACTTGGATTAGAATGCTTATAATAGGACTAAAAGGAATATAAGGAAGTAGAAAGTAAGAGGTGATAATGATAACATATAGAGCAGCAGAGTATAAATTGCCCAAGTGTCAGAAAGAATTTGGAAATTCTCTGAAGAGAAGGTAAAAAAAAGAAAGAGCAAGGAACTAAGCCTTAGGGAACAAACACAAGCAAGAAAAATAAATAAATGAAAGGGGCAGAAAAGGGTGGTCAGGGGTCAGTAGGAAGAACTTCAAAACACAAAGTATGATATTATTATAGCAAGGAAGCAGGAGGAGAGGGTGTGGGAACTGGTGGGGTCAGCAGATAAATACCACAAAGGGCTGAAGACAGTGCTGTATGTAGGTGGTTATCTCATTGAGCTCCTAAATTTGAAAATCTAATCCTTGATAGTTGCCAGCAGAGGGCAACCTAAACACGCACTTTTTCTGTTTCCAAAACAAGGAAGCTCTTTGGCAGTAGATTATGTTCAATTTCAGGTGTTCATGGAAAAACCCTGGAATACGAAATTGCAACCAGAGGAAGATGGTTAGCATAGTGGAGCAGGTTATGTGCAAGGAGAGAACAGGGAATCTAAAATAAGATCTGGATTTGAGTATTTTGTGACTCATGCAATCTTTAACATGTCCTTTACTTTTTTGAATGTCAGTTTTCACTTCTGTCTAGCAGGAATAATAGTACCTCCTTCACCAGATACCACTTTCATCTCATGGGGCTCCTAAATTGCAGAATATTTTAATAATATTATCTAATCCCTTTTTTTAATGTTGTTGTTCTTCCTTTTAAAGATTTATTTGTTCATTTTTAGACAAAGGGGAAGGGAGGGAGAAAGAGGAGAGGCATATCAGTGTGTGGTTTTCTCTCACATGCCCCCACTGGGGACCTGGCGGCCTGCAACCCAGGCATGTGCCCTGACTGGGAATCAAACCTGTGACTCCTTGATTTGCAGGCCACTGAGCCACACCAGCCAGGACTAATCCCATTTTTCATTCAATGAAGGAATCTCTTCCATAGCATCCTGAAGAGATGGTCATCTTATGCTGATTGATAATCATCAGTGGTAATGAAGTTTATAATTACATGAAGCATGTGATTTTATTGTTGGATAGTCACCATCTTAGATAGCTTATGTGTGGCTGAGATATGTTTCACTATAACTTCAACCAGTTGATCCTCGTTGGGCTCTTTAAGATAACAGTCTCCACCCTGGCTGGTCACCGCTTTAATTCCCAGTCAGGGCACATGCCTGGGTTGCGGGTAGGGGGCGCGTGAGAGGCAACACACATTGATGTTTCTATCCCTCTGTTTTTCCCTCCCTTTCCTGCTCTCTAAAAATAAATAAAGTCTTTTAAAGAAAAGATAACAGTCTCCTCCCTCTTCTACATCATACTTGTCAACTGTTTGAAGACACCTGCCGTGCCTCTCCTTAGGTCTTGTCTTCTGCAGGCTCACCAACTCTCCTGGTTTTTCATTGTGCCTCAACTGGCACTTCTGCCCTCCTCACCATAATTCACTGTGTCTGCTGAGTGCTTTACTGATGCTTTTTACATCCCTTTTCTTACTTGATATTCATACTATTCCCATGAGGTGAGAGTAGCATTATGTGTAATATGCACTGTTATTACTGCTTTACAGAGATGCAAATTGGCACTCAGAGAGGTTAGATAGATACATCGTAAAATTAGAGTCAGTGTTCAAACTCAGATCTTCTTGTTCCAATACACTACTCTCCATTCCATGTGACTTGCCGTTGTTCTTGCCACCTTCCTCTGGTTGCGATCTAGTTTCTTAGTGTTTTCCTAGGAATACCTTAAATTGAATTTGAAACTCCAGGAATAGTCCATCTGGTGCAGTACATAGCACCTGTCTGGTAAGATGGGAAATAGACCTGATGCTGTAGGTGTGTTTGTATTTTAGTCATGGACTAAGTGCTCTATTGCCCTTTTTCCCCTTACTACCACTAGATCCAAGACTCGTGACACTAAGGTATTGATAGAAGACACAGATGATGAAGCTAACACTTGAATCCTCTGAAGTCTAGATTAACATCCTTGGTTTTCCTACTCTACAATTCTTTCCTCGACCAACGCAACCTCTAGCACCTTTCCAGCCGAAAACAGGAGAAGACACGTGACATACTTTCCGAGCTCTTCCAGATCGGATCCTATGGACTCCAAACAAGCTCACTGTGTTTCTTTTCTTTTGGTTTAATTTTCATTTTCTATTTTTAAAACAAATATTTACTTCATTTTGCCAATCAGAGGACATTTTAAGGAACAAAAACAGTATCTTATGGATTGTTTACAACCACAAGGACACAGATACCTATCAGGATGAAGAACAGGCATTGCAAGGACCCTCTGCTGGGACGGTACTGAGATACTTTGGCTTCTGCTTGGCCCGGTTTTGACTGGTTGAAACCGGACATGGTTTTTAAATTTTTTGTCATTGTACGTGGAGAATTTTTTCCTTTCCTTCATACCCAGCGCAAAAGCACTGGCCGCACTTGCAGGAAAAGTGCAACCTAGAGCAGTACCTTCATTCATGAAGCTACTTTTTAATTTGATGTAACTTTTCTTATTTGGGGGAGGGTTGCTGGGTGGGTGGGAAATACGATGTATTTGTTACATATAGTTTTCTCATTATTTATGAAACTTAACCATAAAAGAATGCTATAACTCCTGTGCAATGAAGGTGACAGCAGTGAAAGAAGACGGGGAAACTAAAGCTGGACAGCGTTTATGAGGGTTTAGTCCACAATACCTCTTTCATGAGACAACTTGCACCCGTTTGACCTTTACTTTTCTTTCTTTTTAATTTTAAGCCAAAGTTTTATTACTGATTTCTTAAGTTGCTGCTGCTTTAGAATTCTGAGCATGTCTCTAGTAACAAAGCATCCGCACACTTGCATATAGCCGGTTGAAATGTATTGAAGAAGTCTGATACCTTTTGTTCCTTTAAGGGACAGGTGTGGAATACATATGTATTCCAACCATAACAACTAAAAGTTACGCCTTGTGAAGCTTCAGCATGTAGAGTAATTGAAATATAACCTTTACTAATTCTGATTAGAAGACAAAGCTGTTTCAGAGACTCTCTACCCTCATTGGATAGCTTTGCTTCTGGGCTTACTTCCCTGAGCCAGAATTTGATCAAATTAAGCCTATCTTGGGGAAACCATGTTTTTGAGAGCATCGAACAAATTAGCTTTCCTCTCTCACATCACACCGATAAAACAGACCTTGGCAGCCATTTCTCCCCACAGTTTTAAAGGATAAACATTGGATTTCATGCCATCCTATGATACAAAACCTGCTTTTAAAATTTCCAGGGTCTAAGCTTGGTCATACACAAAAAGTATATTTCTTAGACATTTCAGACTATCATGGTCTGTACACAATGCCCATTTTCACTTTTTTGTCTAATTTCTTTCCTGTGTTCCTAACCCTAACCCTAACCCAAATAAACCCCAAACTTTAAGGGATTATACTTTCTTGAATGTGGTTGGCATTAAATTTAGCATTTCATTATCTAACAAAACTAATATAAATACCAAGAAAAGTAAAATATGTTTTAATCTTCCCTTCCCCCAGATCTAGATAAAAGATTCCAAAGTGGACATCAGTGGATTTGTGAAATTAAATTACTTCTGTCCTCCTCAGCTTAATTTCAGACAAAGGAACAAAAGAGTAGAAGGGCAGTTGTCACTCACTTAGTCCTAAAAACAAAGCTCACCGCCCCTAGTTCAGCCGTTGACCGGCAGCCCTTCTCCCACGCGTCGCAGTTCTGCTCATCCCTGTCATCGTTTCAGGAGGTTACGTTGCAGTCACTCTCACTACCAAGATTCTTGCAGTTGACGGACAAATGGTTTGTTTTTAAGGAATTTCTTCCATCTTTATTCTGAACAGCTTCTACAGTGTTCCCTTTCTGAATAGAGATTTTTTTTCTGAGAAATCACACAACTTTTTGGCTTTTCTTGCTTTGCTTTTTGTGTGTGTTTCACCAAGCATGTCCCTTGTCCCAAAACTGAAGAGGAAAAGTTTAATTACTGACTTTTATGTTTTAGTTTCAATAAATTGAATCATTTATAATAATCAGTGGTAACGAGTTTTTGCCCCTTAATAGATTAAAGGTTTGCATTATTTATACTTGAGATTTTTCTCCTAACTATTGTTTTTGTACTTTAAAACTATGGGGGAAATAATACTGGTCTGTCAAGAAATAGCAGTTAATTATTACTGAGTTATATAAATAAGTCCGGTGGACCCATAATTTCTTATACAAATAAAATTGACGGTACTAATGTATATCCAGAGCAATTTGAATGATCAACTTCATTCTTTATTAGTAAACCTATATAATGACACATAAAATCTTACAGTTGACTTCTGGCATATGAACTGTATCCTGTGGCCAGTCTGGTCTGTCTTCAACTGTTACGGTTCTGGGCCCTAATCAGTATTATTTATTCATAGGTAATACAATGTTAGAATGTATTTCTTTTCTGGTGTGTTTGTCCTCTTAGCATAGTCTATTCAGAAATGATAAGGCTTATATAACTGAGCTTACCATGACAGACACTTAAATATGTATTTAAGACACACACTCAGCTTGATGTTCCTTCTAAAGCTGTAAAGAGAAAAGAGGGCTTTTCCTCATCAAGAGGAAATAGTTTGGGAGGCAGAACATACATTTAATTTTTTTCTCCAAAAAAAAAGGCAGTGTGCATTTTTTTCTCCTAAATTTTTTATGTTCTAGCAGTTGCGAATGCTATGACCTACCTAAAATTTTACTGGAGACTCCTGTGCCCTGAAACGCTCAATAGGACGCTTAGGAAATGAATATCACAGAGTCACTTGAAAGGAACAGCAATCTAACCAAAGGTAAAACTCCATCTAATTTTAGGGTTAGAAGTTCTCATTGTACTTTATTTGAGAATTACATAATTTCTGAGAGTTAAAATAGTCCCCAAAGGAATGTAAAGGAAGTATAAGCAAAAGAATAAAGTTCATTATTCATTTTCTGGTAGTGTGGAAAGCATTGACGTGTGTAGAGAAACTAGAAGACAAAGTGGCTTATTTTCAGTGCACAAACGTGCACCTATATTTAGGGCTGCCTATACCATTAAAGTGGAATAATTGATGATTTCATATCATACAGAGAGACAAAATAATCAAAGATTAGTTAGGTTTGTTAATTAGGTGATTTTTAAGATTGGAAAGAAGTTGAAAACCCATGTGCAACTTTCTTTTCCAGCATCTACCATTTTTCTCCCTAAGAAAGTGCTTCCGATTCAGAAGCAATGATGTGAGAGAATGCCAGCCATCTCAGCAGTAACCTATGTGGACCCTTAAAGAAGGAAAAGGGGACCCAGCCCCTAGGATCCATGGCTTCCCAATATTCTCAACATGAGAGTTCTAAGAAACTAACTGAGATTTTACTAGAAGTAAAATCCACCATGGTTTGACCGAAGTACATTCATGATAACTAGAGAAAGCAGTTCATCCTTTACCAGGTAAACTAATGCAAATTAAGAATCAAAGAAAGTAATCTGTTACTGAATCATACAGGCATTAGTTGAAGAGCAATCAAGTCATCGTGGCGATGGCAGAGAAGAGAGAGGATGTTAGAACTTGGAAGCAGATGCAGGGCAGTTAGGAAGGTCTCCATGGCAGAGAGGTGATGCCTTGCTCTCCTTTCAGTGGTTTTGTAAGCTGGTAGAGACCTGCCTTTATTTCCCTGCCATCTTTTTCCATTACTTTGCATTATTCAGGATATAGTTCTTTATGCCAAATGTAATTTTCTAAGTAATGACTAGAGAAATTTCTTAGTCTAAGGAAAATAATTTAGAAAATAACCCTATCCATGGCATTATTTTATTCAAAGACTTAGAATTCTCTAAAGTTATTGCACTTTATTTGGTAAACAGATTTCAAGTTATTTTCTTTAAGAGATTGCATAAAATTTGCCTTTCTTAAAAAGTTAGTACTTCTTGCTATATAACATTTAAATTATTTGAATTAAGATAGCTTCTCAGATTTAAAAAATAATCATGTTGAATCTATGGCTTTCTCAACTACAAAATCACCAGGCTTTTCCCTAATCTAAGTAAAAAGCCAATGTTATTACATATAAGATCTATAGTCACTAGGTTAAGACAATAAAAGTTCTAGTAGAACTTCAGAAAAAGTCAGGTGAAGGGTAAATCAAATTTATCAGCTTAGTTCATTTTCTGTTTATGATCATCTAAATTTTATTTTTGGCTTGTGATGATAAGCTGAAGCAAAGGGAGTTAAGGTGAGATTTTATAAATTACTTGAACATACTTTTCTGCATTTGAGTTATCAGTGATAATAGATCTTAAAAGCTAACTCACGACATTGAATTTCAGTCTCTACAATGTCAGAGCACAGTGATAATGTGGGGTAGAGTTGATTATATTAGAGCATAAGAAATTTGTGCTGATCAGTGCTACAAAACTAATAATTTAACTAGCATTAAGCCACATTCTGCCCACCAAATATGACAAAGTAAAAGCATCTTCTTAGATTTGGAAGAGCTTAATTTGAGCTCTGTGAGAAGTTTGCCTGGGAATGGAGAGGAGCCTGCTAATCAGAATGGCTCATAATACCTTTCTTGTATGAATTGGCAAAACTCTGATATTGAGTTGCCCCTTAAAATAGACTTCCAGAATGCATTAGCTTACTTATGGAAGAGGAAGGGAAAGGGACAAGATGAGAGTTTCCCCTGAAGAGGATCAGTATAGTAATTCTCATCTAATGTATATTTCCTTGTAGCAGACCTTTGGTTTATTTTATTAAATCAAAGCTACCTTCAGTTGTTTTTTTTTTTTTTTATGGTGCCATCAACCTAAGAAGGACAATCAAATAACCAATTGTTTGCCTTTGATTCAGTGGGTCTGCTAATTACACAGTCTCATCTGTATACCTTCAACCCAGCTACTTGACTAAACTTCCACCATATTACCTTAGTTCTTCCTATGCCCTTTCCTCTGTACCACCACCAATCAGAAGGAAGACTTACTACCAGAAAGATGTGGACTTCTAAGAAAGAGCAAGGGTTCCATCTCACTAGCCCTTTATCATGGTCTCTGAAGTCCCTATCCACACTCCCCTGATTGTCCTATAGCAACACCAGCATGGTGGGAATAATCAGAAAGATTGTGGGGAATTTCAAAAGAGTAATTGATCGTGACATTGTTATTGTTTTGAACTATAAAAATGTGAGCCACTCAGCGTTTTCAAAAAAAAGCAGAACTGTTGATCACATTGCGAAGATTAATTTCTTGCTATTTTCCAGATTAGCACAGAAGCTTGTATCAGTGAAGAGTATTTAAGAGGGAAGAAGGGTGTAAAATGTATCTGTTTTTTCAAACCCTCTTCCTCTACTCATGTTTCCTTTCACCCCCTACCACATTGTGTTGGTCAAATGATACTATTCTATGAAACCCTGAGCTATAGTTGTCAAAAGTAACTATGGAATGTGATTAGTCCTCTGTGGGTGCTTCTTTCCCTCTTTTTGCTCCCTTGCTTTCTTTCTTACTCTCTCTACTCCAGTAAATGGAAAAGGTGACGTCAAAGAATTGATGCTTGCTTGGACTCATGTTGTATCTGTGACTATGCTATTAGCTGTCTCCTTTTTCCTCCTTATATGGGTAGAATTCTTATGAAGTGTGGAGTTCCCTTCTTGATAAGTAGGTTAAATGCACAATGTGGTACTGTTTTATAGTTTCTAGATGGTTGTATAAAGCAAAAAGTTAATGTGGTTATGTGTTTTTAAAAGAAAATAAGTGATTGGTTATAAAACTGTCCCTTTTTTCATTATTACAAGCTCTCTCTGTTTTCCAACAGTTTGCTGACTCCTTTGTCGCTGACACATAGTTTGTGATTGTGTTTTTCTCTCTGGGTTTCTTCGATGCCTGAACATGCTTCCTCTTAGGACTAAATTGTAAAAGGGTTTAGGTCAAACAGACTTCAAGAGTGAAAAAAGTTTTTTAACTCTTTTATTAAGTTAAAAAATAACCCTAACTACCCTTTTTTTCTTTAGGTAATATATGAATTGTGACTTTAAACTAATGGGATGGATGCAACAGGTCGTTTTTGTTTTTGTTTTTATTTTACTCACACAAAGAATCTCAAGTATTAGGTGAAATGACATGTTCAGTTACATTTTGGGGAGCTGGATACCTTTTATCACTACATAGCCATGCCCTGTGTGGGAACATAGAACTTTCTGTAGAATTCCTGGATTAGTTACCACTCCTTATGTCTGTCTGTCTGTCTAGGAAAAAATTTTAAATTAACTAACCCTAAGATGAATATACTCAAAATACAAAAAGAAAATCATTTTATTGGCTAAAGCATAAAAGCATTTTTATTTTAATACCGCAAGCTCTGTTCTTACTCTGTTTCTATGTAGGCTAAATCAGAATGTGATAATGTGGAGTTTCCAGATTAAATTCAAGATAAGTTGTGAGTATATATGAATCACTAGATACTTAATACCCCTTCCTGTAATCTGATAATAATACATACTCAGCATTTGTATGCATATAGTATTTTACATTTTTTTAACATACAGCATCTCAGATACATGGGTTAACAGTTATCTCAATTTGTAGATAAAAAGACAAAGACCTAGACCAGCTGAGGGCACAATCCCAGATGATTTTCCAGAGGCCACTCTCTGTTCATCTGTCTCAGACGTGTCCAGAATCTTCGGACTGTGTTTAGTGACTTGTATCTTTATGTGGACAGTCTTGATTAGACCTTTTTTCTAAGCTTATGAAAATAATAATGACCAATTTTATACATTCTGATTTACTACTTTTTCTAGTTCCCCACCTCTCCCTAAGAAAATTAGTAAGTTTTTGAATTTTTAAAAATTAATTGAGTATGTGCTTACTGAGTTCCTATCATTATAGTTCTGTGGAATCAAGCAGGGAAAGGCGATAAAATTATTTCTAGACTACTCATCCGAGACCTCTGCCAAAAAGGCCAGACCGTCCTGTTATTAGGTGTCTGCTCCAGGGTAAGCCGAGTTTTTTCATGTTGAAGATTCCTCTTCACCCCTTCCTCGGAAGGTGATATTCTGGTTTTTAATTCATCCTTTTAAAAATAAAAGTATTAGATCTGTGAAGACTTATTTCTCTAGAACTTCATAGTGCCAAAAAACTGTCCTTATAATTCACTTAAAATTTACTTATTAGGAGTGTGTTATCTGAGTGGATGTACTTTTTTAACAACTAGGGACAGCTTCCCACCCAGGAAACACTTGAATGTTATAATTAACACATTAGCCTCAAAGTTCAACCAGTGTTTATCTTTATAAAATGTAGTTTTTCCCCAAATATTAATATATTTTTATATTGACTGCATAGCTGAATGAGAATGAGGATGACAGAGCATTCTCCCTTGCTCCAATTGAGGCAGCCCCGTGGCTCCTTTTCTGCATAAGTGAATAGCTTAGCCAGTGTTCTTGTATGATTTTGGCAGTAGGTTTACTGTGCTGTTTCACTTTGTTATAAAGTAGAATATTCCCTGACTGACGCGCCTCAGTTGGTTGGAGTATCATCCCACAAAGCAAAGGGTCGCAGGTTCAATTCCCAGTCAGGACCCAGGCCTGGGTTGCAAGTTTGGTCACGTCAGGGCACATATGAGAAGCAACTGATCAATGCTTCTCTCCCTCTCTTTCTCCCTCCCTCCCCCTCTCTCTAAAAATAAATAAATTAAAATCTTTTAAAATAAAATAAAGTAGAATGTAAGTTTATAGGGTAAGGAAAAACAAGTAACTCAAGAGAAACAGGCAAGGTAACAATCCAGGAGAAGCTAATTAATTTGAATTCCCCAATCCTTTGCCACTTTACTAAATTTAAAAAGTATATATTGTGTGACATAAACTGAAATTTGCTTATTTGTGGCTTCTTAAACACTGCCTTCTGACCAGATGAGTCAGTAAAATTAAAAATTTCAGTTAATCAGAGCTTTTGCATCCCTTCTATGAGGAAGTACCAAAGATAGGTCAAATATCAGTTTGTACCAGAGATTATTCCTGTCAACTATTGGATTTAGACATATTTTTCTGCACTTCCATAGATTCTTTAGAAAACTGTAAGCCCCTCCCCAGCAGCCCTAGTCGAAAGCCTCGCTGGGTAGGGTGTGTGCTCTGCTGCCAGTAATCGTGCCAGTGAAGACGTACCCTGGTTTCCTCGTGGAGCAGTGCCCCAATCTTGGCTGGTCTGGAGCGCTAGTAGTAATACAATTCAGCAGAGACACTGTTTTTCCACATGTGCTTTGTTGTCACCAGGAAGTCACACAAAATCATATTTACTAAAATGTTTTGAACTTTAAGTAGTAGGGGCTTCTTAATAAATATTTGTTAAACTAAAAGGTAACTTCTAGATCCTGTCAGTAGATGAGCTGCCCAGTAAAGTTAGGAGGTAGTTGGCCTTTTTGGTTGACTGCTCAGAGGCTGTGCCTCTTAAGAATGCTTGCTTACTGGCCAGCTGGTCAGTCTCCTCATTTTGCTCCTGTGTGAAAACCTGATGCTGGTGCTTCTTGATCCAGTGGACTTTCTGCTCTGACCCACGAGAACAGACCAGGCTCCTCCAGGGCAGAGCAGTCGCTGCTCACCCTCATTGCCTCCCACAGGCAAGGCGCATCAGTGTACGTCGCGTAGTGTTAGCTAGCTCCACTTACAGAGGAGAGGACCAAAGTGCTAACTGACTGGCCTTGGACGCTGCAGTAATCTCTGAACCCAGGACTAGCACCCAGTTCTGACTGACTCTATAGCCCACATTTACTCTCCTTAAAAAGAGGCAGGGGGAGGGCTTACCTGCTTTGCAGTCAAAACTAGAAAGTAGCTTGTGAATTATTGCTTCTTTCAGAAACTGTGCTTGGTCAAGATCAGAATATAATAACTGTTTTAAAGAAAATCAGAACACCCCCCACCCTCCCACACCACACACACACAACCATAGGTTCTTCATCAGGCTGGGTCCCACTCACTGCTGCTTTCTGGGAACTTGTCCTCTGTCCCCAGGGAAGACAGCTCAGCTTGTAGGATTTTTTAAAAAATTAAATAGTAACAAATTTGCTCCCTGCTTTTCACAGGAGTCCTCTCTCTTGAGCCAACCACCTCCCTTCTCTTCCTTTCAATTGTTATAATCTTCACTGGTGGTGAATTGGGATGGTATACTGAGGAAGACCTGTGCTTGCAATGTATTAAGCATTTGAGATTTAAAGAGGAAGTAGTAGCTATAGAGCAGTGAGATTGGGCTTTTGCTCAGTGCCATTGATGCCAATAGAAGGATAACAAACAGCGGAGAATAAGTACCAGGTGATGGAAAGCCGCATGTGGAACCAGAGGACCTCTTTGGTTGCATGCATACAAGAAGCTCTCATCTCCTACGGTGGGAAGGAAGAGAAAGTGAGGACCAAGCCCAGGACTTAGTAGGGTAGCAGAATTGCAAAGTCAGGTAAACATCCAATCAAGGCAGGTCTGTTAGGCAAGGTCAGAGCCCTGAATGGGAAAACCTTATTCGTCAGATGCAACATCTGGTTGGCTCTCCCCCGCCCGCCCACCTCCAACACAAAGATTTTGGCTCCGTCCCATTCCATCAATGATTTGGCCTTCATTAAAGAGCCCCGTCTTGTACAAGAAAACATGCACCACTCAGGATCTTCCATGACTCCGCTGGGGACATGCTGGGCCTGCTAAGGAGAATAGGGACTGCACACTAAAGGAGCCACAGGGTAACAGCATGTACTGACAGGAGCTGGAAGAGATGCTGAGGGTGCTTCAAAGTACCAGAACATAAGATTGAATAGAGCAGAATTTTTGACTTGAAAGTGCTCGCTAAGAGACGGAATTTAACTTCCTACCAAGGATTCCAAGAGTTGGAGCAAACTTGCTACTACTAGCGTGGTGCCTGGACACGTGGAAAAGGTGACGGCAGTGACCCAAATCGTACTTCTCTGCTTATACTAGTAGGAAAAAAAGATGGACACCCAGGAGGCTGCAGGCCGTTGCCCCAATAAAATGTTACGACCCCTTGCCCGATTTCCAACCCAGAGCCAGTTTTCAGTCCCAGAACCATTAACAGGAACGGTGGCTGGGTCTATGGGAGGAAAAGCCCAGCACTACCAGGGCAAGTATGTACAGTAATAATCCCCCATATCCTCCCCACAGGCACGTAAGATTATTTACTCAGGTAGCCTGGAAAAGGGAGGGAATACCCAGATATTTTGGGGACTGTAAACTAGGGCTTGAGTTGTCATTGATGCCTGAACACCCAAATCATCTTGGCTCCCATGTTAGATGTGGGTCCTGTGGGAGCCAGATGATAAATGTCATCCCGATCAATGTCCAGTTTACAGAAGTCCTCAATCTCCATAGTCCCACCCAGTGGTCAGTTACCCAGTCCTCAAATACATAATTGGGATGACCTACTTGGCAGGTGGCCAAACCCCTGCATGGCATCCGTAGTCTACAAAATAAGAGCCACACTGGGAAAGGGCAAGTGAAAGTCTCAGATTAACCCTTCCTCTAGGCATAAATGGGGAGAGATGGGATTAGAGATTATTGCCACATTCTGTCTTTCTCCTCGTCTCCCTCCCTGTTTGTTTGACCAGTCCCATCCCTGGAGAAATTGCATGGATTGGGAAGAGTCACTGCAGACCATCGCAAGCTCAGTCAGGTACAACCGCAGCCTCAGGCACAGTGCCAAACATGGTATCTTCACTAGACCAGATCAGTACCACCTCAATTTAGCCATTGACTTGGTGAAGGCATTGCACAGGATCAGAAACGATTCACATTTCCGTGGAAATGACAATATACATTAGCAGTTCTGCCCCAAGGCTGTATTAAGTCCAAAAAGATCTAGACAAGCTGAATATCCACAGAACATCACACTGACCCAATTACATCAATTACATTATATTGATTGGGTCAGATGAGCAAGAGTGGCTAGCACGCTGGCCACCTTTATAAGACGTGTCCCAGAGGATTGGAGCCTCTCTTGCTCACGGTTGGCTGCCTTCTTTTTGTGTCCTCAACATGACCCTTTCTCTGTGGACGCATCAAAATATAACTTTTAAAAGAGGGCATAATAATGCCTCTCACATAGCTATAAAATGAACATGCATCAGATTTGTCATGAATTAATGAGATGACCAGTAAAAGTTTACAACCTGCTTAAAAGAGAATCCAAAACACACACATGTAAGATATCTGGAACGCTAAGAAAAATATACAAATAAGTGCAAAATCAGCAAAACTGATCAATATTCATGGGGCAATTGCACCAAATACAATTGGCAATTCATTGGAATTACAGTCATTCTACAATTTAGAGAATTGTAAAATACTCAGATAATCTGGAAGGATGCACTACAGACAGTACACCCAATAATCTTTTTGGTCCACGCTTCCCCCTGCATTTTAATAGCTAACTCCTCCACCCCACATACGCATTTATTTATCAGGTCACATCATTTAAAAAACACACAATGAAATGTTTTTGTTCTCAATACCCTAAAGAAAAACCCTTTTCAGCTTAGCCAGTTAACTAATGCCACAGCCCAGTTTAGGTCCTGGGGCAGATGGAATCCACCTCAGTTGTCTCGTTAGTCCTAAATGGCCCAACTCTTAGCGAGAGATGTTTTTAGCAGTATCAATGTTAACAACAGAAAGATCTTTTTCTCTTAGATGCTTCACATTGAAGAATTAGAGAAACCTAACCCCCTTTTGGGTGACCTGTAGGGAGGGATCTACCGACCATGATTTTCACCACTTCTCTCCTGGGGCCCGAGCCAACTCTCCTGGGCTCAGCTCCCAAGGCTACTGCAAAGGAGGGCTGACCTTGGGGGAGAGCCCAAGCAGAGAAAAGGGAGTAGGGAACTAGAGAGGCCATTCTGGGTGAGCAGCATCCTAGAGGGTAAACAGCCATCAACCACACAGCACCTTTCCAGCCGTGGCTGAGCTCAAGTGCTTGAAAACCCTCAGACACTGGTGCTCCCAGAAGGTTTTCTAAGAAGTTGTATAGAGTCCACTGTGGCCTGGGGACTCTGAGATCACTGCTGTCAGCTCAGTAGAGGTGGCACTCTAGACCCTATCTCAGCCAGCTGAGACCCTTCCCCAGCATGCTCTGAAAAGGGCCACTGTGTCACAGCCACTTCACCATTAAACACAGACTTCTGCACACAAACCCGGATGTACCCCAGAGGCCACCTGGGGCAGCATCTTCCCATGGGACACCCTAACTCCCCTGGATCCCACCCACCCCTTTGCTCTCCACCATCACACTTTTAAACTGGTTTTGGACCCAACCTCTCGAGTCAGGAGCTCCTTAGCTTTTCATTACTGGCTGATCCTTAATTTCATGTACTCTAAGTTTGTAAAGATTTTGTCTAACAAACTAACCATATTTATTGCATAATAATCCTTGTCCCCATGACAACTGATGTCAAACTGAGTTGATATAATCAAAACCAAAGACACTTCTCATGGTAAATGTATAATATCCATCAGACTTCTTTTTATTTTTAAGATTTTATTATTTATTTTTAGAGGGGAAGGGAGGGAGAAAAGGAGAGAAACATCAGTGTGTGATTACCTGTGACATGGCCCCCACTGGGGTACCTGGCCCGAAACCCAGACATGTGCCCTGACTGGGCATCAAACTGGTGACCCTTTGATTTGCAGCCCGTGCTCAATCCACTGAGCCACTCCAGCCAGGGCCAGATTTCTTTAAATACTGGAAATAGCTTATGCCCCCCTCTTCGTGAGGTGTCTGGGGACCCCAGCTTGGAAAACTTCTGTTCTGAGGGAGAGCCAGCCCAGTTCTCCCTTTTGACAGATGGGCAGACTGAGGCTGTTAGTTTTAAGGTGAATTCGTGTAATCAGATTGACAAAGAATCAGGGTAGAGATTGAGATTTTTTTTTTAAGAAGTCTCCTCTTCTTGATCTCCTACCACTAGACTTTCTAAAATAAAATAAAGCTGGGATGGGCTGCCACTCACCCCCAGGGAGCTTTGTCTATGGGCAGCCTGGCCCTTCCTAGGGGGTCTTGGAATTTGCGGTGGGGTGACTGCCTGCTCCACCCCCTGGGCTGAGAAACCCAGACAGTCCCAGCAAGAATGAACCTGAGAATGAACATCATCACCAGCTTGTCCCTACAGTGTCTCCCAAAGGGTGTTCATTGCTCTTCTGAGGGAAACAGGTCATTGCTTTTGAGAAAGGCAGGGTTAACAAAGGTAAATTGGGTTGGTTTTCTTTTGCGTTCTTTTCACTTCAGGACTTCCCTGAGCCTTTGAAATGCCTTTGAGCCTAAAGACCTGCCAGGAGGATGAGATGACCTACATTAGCTGCCCAAACTTACGGGACCTGAATTCTCTTTCTCATAGGAGACCTATGAGTCCCTCCTGGGACCCTGCGGTTGTGAGGAATTCAGCTTGGGACCTGTTAGTCCAGCCCACCATTTCCAGGTGAGGAAACCAAGCCCACAGAGTGACCAGCACTTGGTCCCACAAGTAGATGGAGCCTACCCAGAGTGAATCCAGGCTGCCAGAGTCTAACCCTGGCCTTTTCAAATTTGGGTCTTTCCGTCTATACCTCACCTACCACGTACCTTAATTTAACCCAGGAAAAATGTTTCCAGTGGATTGCAGAAGTAGAGGGAATTCTGCTCAGAGAGAGGCCTCTTCTAAGGTTCATTTGTGTTCTCAGCGAAACCTCCAGGCTGGTTGAGGGCAAGTGGGCATGGAGAGGCAGAAACCCCCCACAGAACAAGGCATTGCACAGCCTGGGGCTTAGAGAGGGCTTTGCTCCCAAAGCTCTCTGAGGAGCTAGTCTGCAGCAGGAGAGGCCTGAGGGCAGCTTCCACACATGCGAAAGGCTCACCTGGGCCCTGAAGGCCGGCCTCCTCTGGTTGGTGCCCGTGGATGCCCACGTCTCAGACATCTAGCCTGCGGCTGCTGGTGAGGACTCCCAGTTGTGTGCCCTGACTGTGGTCAGGGATGAAGTTTCCAGGAGAAAGAGTAGGGGACTACTCTTCAGACCTTGTCAAGTAGCACCCCCAGCCAGAAGTAGGGGGTCTGCCAGGCTCCACACTGACTCCATATTTCCATGCGGCAGTGTGTTTGAACCCCTTGAGGGGCTGCAGCAGCTCATTAAGCAGGCACTGGGCTCGCTTTCCAGAGCAGACACACGTGCTCAGTCCAGAGAACAGACACAAAAGGGATAGAACAAATGAAGTGCAGGGCTTTCCAGGGCAGCATCACTACCTTCCAAGCAGCCAAGATGTACTGTCTTTCCCCTCTGCCCAAAGCCACTTCTCACTATCTGGGGAGACCCTCCCCCCCCCAACACTGAGCCACTCTGCTTGGCTAGGTTAGACCTCCACTGATACTGCCAGACCTTCCTCCCTCCCTGCCTGCCACCGGAAGTGTGGGAGGGGGCACAGTACGCAGCTGTCCTCCATGCCTGAGATGGCACTTTTCACCCCACCGAGGCAAAAGCCTTCTTTCCCTTTGAGCATTGGTGGGGTTGAGGAGGCTCTGACTTGAGAGGGAAGCATTCTAGGGGGGCGCCCATCTGGAAGCCATGGTCTGGTGGGCCGTGTGTGGGAAGCTAGTCCCTGCTATAACTTGGCCAGAAATGTGCTTGCCAGGCCTGGAGTGGGGCCAGAGGCTGGGTCACTCCCCAGCCTTGTGACTGTGGGCAGATTCCTAGGCTTCCCTGAGTCTTAGCTCCTTCCTCCACAAATCTGACGTGGAGGATTGTTGGGGGCTGTTAAAGAACAGGTGCTGTCGCTCTAACGCACGTGCTGGATCTGCCTTTCACAGAAAGAAGGACAGTGTGAGGCAGATGGCGGTGTTTAACTGCTGTCCCTGCGGACGGACGTGGTGGGGAGTGGGGAGCGCTGTGGGGAGGGATGTTCACAACCCAGGATCCCAGCGCATCAGTCCTCGGTGAAAACCTCTGTTGAGAGTTTCAACAAGTAAAATGCATTTCCATTGTCCTCATTACCAGTGTCTCATTTGATCGAGCTTATACACAGGCCTGAACTTGACCCTCAACCAAATTAAATGCTGGAGTTTTCCATAGTAAACAGTCATATCATCTACAAAGTATAATGACTTTATATCCCTTTAAAATAACCATACATTATAATTATACTCCTTTTTAATAATCATACATTTCAGAGCTTATAGCCCATTGTTAAGTGAAAGTGGCTATGCAAAACATACCTGTTCAGTCCCTAATTTTGATAGGACCACCGTGGGGTCTCACCATTTTGTAGTATGTTGGCTGTTAGATACTGGATTTGGAAAAGATATTTTTATTGTGTCATTGTTAATTGAACAATTGGTGTGAGGACTGTGCTAATATATTTTTTCAGTTTCTCATATGCCATAAGGAAATAATAGAGTACCAAGCACTTTGTTTTTTCTCAAGATCAAAAATTGTCACAAACATGACTTTAGGTCTCAGTCATCCTCCGATATCTTTCTCCCTGAATCTGTTCTCATTTTGTTGATGAGAAAATTGAGTTGGCCCAGATGACAGTGATTATTGATTGACAGACAGGTCAAAGTCAGGTGTCCTGGTGATGATGGCCTCCCACAGAACAGCATGGTGGAGTAGGAGGGACAGTATTAAAATAGTTCCCTAATTTCCATCATTTCGCTATGATTAGGATTGTGAACAGAAAAGCTGCAGTTTGGACTAAGGCGTGGGAACAGATGTCTAGCAGAGCCAGGGTAGGTACAGGGTGAGTGGACATTAAAGGCAGTGAAGTCTAGAGCCCATGTCTCCAGGGAAGGTCCCTGTCCTATCCCAGTGGGCTCCCTGCCTGCCTGCCAGCCTGGGGGAGCAGTGGAGGCTGACCCTGGCCAGGTAAGAATCCCACTTCTGTTATCCTTGAGACTTGGTCATTTTGGGCAGGTGTGGCATAGGAGAGCATGGCATACGTGTGTGTGTGTGTGTGTGTGTGTGTGTGTGTGTTGGAATATACGGAGAGGCATAGCAAGGAAATAGGGTGGCTGCACTCTGGAGGCGCCCTGCTGCCCTGTTGCCTGGCTCTGGTGTCCTTGCCCAGCCCGTTTTTGCTTCTTTCTCATTATCTTCTCTCCCTGTCCCCATCCATTTCTTCTTCTGATAGCTGTTTTATCTTCAAATCTCCAGGCTCACTCAGAATTGAAGTGAAGGCCCTGCTATCTGTGATCAGTGACCATTTGGGGAAGAAGGAAGAGGGGCTGGGGCAAGGAGGCCTGTGCCTCAGGTGTAAACAGGAGTCAGTCGGGAAGCCCGGGTGCTGTCCTGGCCCTGCCAGCAACTGACTCATCACAGGCCCTGGTGCAGGACCGGCCATATACCCGCCATGCTGAGTGAATGAACCAAATCCTTTGGAAATGGCCTTGATTCTCTTAGCAAGCAGTGCCTCCCCTGCTTCTCTTCTTAGGCATCCTAATCTGGTAGGGACTTTTTTTCTTCCACTTAACCATCTGGCATTTAGTCAATACCTTTTATGTGTCCAGCACACGTTAGGGGCCAGGGACAAAGATACAGATCAGGAAGCACTCCATGGAGGGTCAGATGTCAACAGCTCAGTGCGGTAAGTGCTCTGGCAGCAGCAAGCCCAGGGCATGCTAACCCAGGTGGGGAAGACTGTGGAGGGTTGTGGGGAAGGCTTCCCTGAGCAGGGGACGTTGCTGCGTGTGTGTGTGTGGAGTGAAGCAGGTGTTCCAGGCAGAGGGAAAGCCTGGGCAAAGGCAAGGAGATGTGAATCAGAGTGGCGGTCAAGGGAACTGGAAGCAATTCAGTATGGTGGGCATGCAGGATAAGCTGTTGGGGTGGCGAGAGCCGAGGCAGGAGGGGCCGTGTACCGTACAAAGGAGTTTGGGTTTTAACCCCAGTGCTTCTCAAAACTGACCGGGCCTCAGAACCACCTGGGCAGTTGATTGGAAAGCAGCTTCCTGGGCCTTACTCCAGCCTAAGCAGCCATTTGAGGCCTCCATAAGTGAGGCCTCGAGATCAGCCAGCCTTTCACCAGTGTCCCAGGAGAGTCTACACAGGCACAGGGCAGGCCAGCCCCTGGAAAGTCGTGGGAGGGCTCCAAGTAGAACAGAGGCAGGTGCGCAGGAGACTGCCCCAACGCTCCCGTTGGGCTTGTGCTAGAAAAGAAATTGGGAGGCCTGAGTGAAGGCCCCGGGGCAGAGGGCAGTGTCCCCACCAGGTGCTCCACAGATCACATGCCCCATGATCAAGACAGGGACAACCAGAAAATTCAGGTGTCCAGCTGGATAAGCTCCTTCAGGCAGTCCTGCAGAGGGATGGCAGAGGTGTCCCTCCCACCCCATTCCCCCCACACACATCTGGCTCTAACAGTATGACCTTGAAGGGCTCTTTCTCACCTGTGCCTTCATCCTAAGTGAAACCCAGTTTCCTCTTCCCACATGGCTCCTTTTTCAGGCTAAGCGTTCAGAGCATGTTGGGGGGAGGTAGGGAGAGGGAGTAAGGCTTGTGTTTTCATCCAGGCTGAGTGGAAGGAGGCTTCTTGGGATGGTGGGTTACCGTAGTTCAAATGGAGGAAGAGGGCCATGTGATTGCCACTTCCCACGTATTTGTGTTCTTCCTAAATTCCTCTCCAAAAGATGATAATGAAATGAAAAAGCCTGATACGTAAGGACATAGGGTAGTTCCCCGGTCCAGAAACATGCCAGGCTAAAAGACTGAGGCCCAGAGTAGACCACCTTCTAAGGATTCCCACTTTGTAGAATGGAGTGTAATTTCCTTACCCGGCCCCAGAGATCCTCAACCAGGCCACACCACCTTGCTCTGCAGCCTTAGCCCTCCTCAGCCTTACTTCTACACTTAGTAATACTGGAACCAGGCAGTTTCACACTTCGATGCTTGTGTTTATGCTGGTCTCTCCATCTGAAATGCCTTCTCCTCCCCTCCCCCACCCACCCCAAGGCTAATTCCTGCTGATTCTACAAGACCCAGCTCCCTCTGATAACCCCTCCCACCCAACACACACCTTAATCTGTTTCTGTGAACGGACCAACACCACCACCCTATGCTACCTTCCAGGGAAGCACATACACAGAAAGTTCCTGTGCCTGCCCCTCCCCTGCCCCACTTGCCCAGCAGTTTCTCAAGGACAGGCTCTATGGTACTACGTTTTGCCTCCCCAGTGCCTGGCACACAGTAGGAGTTCAACAGACATTTGCTGAACCCAAGAGAATCCATATGAACAAGAAGTGCCCTCAAACATGTGAATGTCTTCGTAATTTAATAGCATTCTGAGGATTTGCTTATGGGTGTCTTTAAACATGCGACATTTTAAAGGCTCTATATAGATGTGACACCCTGCTCCCCTATATTAAGTGTAAAATAAATTTAATGAGTAAACTGAAGGTGATTATTTGCCTCTCAAAAGGTTGGGGGGCAGGTTTCTTTTAAACATTAAGCCTTTGCTGGAACGTTCAGAAACTTGCCTTACAGATCATTAACTTCTGGAGGAGAGGCCAGTAGGAGTTCTGCAAAAGTTACTTCTAGGAGTCTGAGTCCCGAGATGCCTCTGGTAGGAGGGAACAAGGCAGAAAGTCTTGCAGCCAGACAGGATTGGTCCAGATTCTACTCTACTAGCTGTGTGGCCCCAGGCAAATCCCTTCATCTCCCTGTACCCCGAGTTCCTTATTCCTAAAGTGGGGAGACCCTATACCACTTTGCAGGGTTGTTGTAGGGATCTAATAGATCCTCTGTGGAGTACCTGAGCTCATAGGTAGTCCCTGATGATAATAATGGCATGGTTGTTGTTAGGTTTGACATTGTACAAGGACAGGAATGATTTTGCCTTGAATGGCAGGGATAAGAGAGGCCCAGAAAGATAAGAGAGGCCCAGAAAGAAAAGGCCGTACTATCGTGGCTGGGCTGCATATTTTGACTATTACAGCACTTTAGAATTTTCTTGCTTTTTCTAAACTAAAGCATTCCATGTTGAACGTGGTTGATGTGAGGGTCTCAGATTCTAGAAGGCCAGCCACTTACTAGCTCTGTGACCTTGGGCAGATCACCTAACTCAGTTTCCTCACCTGTAGAAAGGAGACAATAAACAGTACCCATCTCTTTAGGGCACCGTATGAGATAGGAATGCAATGTGCTTAGCCCAGTGCTCTAGCACAGTACACCCTCCTAAATGGTATGTTACTCTATTATGAAATGATCAGTACTAAGGAACAGCATGCCCTGTTGGAGAATGTTGCTCTGGGAATATGTGGGGGTGAGGGGGTGGGGGAGGGGATTAACTGCAAGCTCACTGGCCCCAGACTCTGAAGACCACCTGTCAGGAGAGCTTGGGCCCCTGGGCCTGTTCTGACACAGAGGGTGTGCCCTGGGTGCTCTCAGATTCTTCAGTTAGCCCAAAGCTACTCCACCACAGCTCCCCAGGCAGCTGCTCTCAGGCCTGGGTGCTCTGGCCCTGCCGGGATGCCCCACCTCCTGCAGGGGAACTCCTCACGCAAGAGGCAGGCCGCCGGTGGAAACGTCGTTGGCCTCCACCGGCACTGCACTTCTCTCATTGCAGGGTCCCTAGTGCTCCTGTGTCTGTCATCTAGATGGTGATGCAATGCACAAGTGCAAATAGGAAAGCGCCCCTTGCTCTGGAGAGAAGCCTCCTTGGCTGCCGGAAAGATGAATGAACACCTTCCCTTTGTAGAGATTTCCCGAATCTCCAGGGTTTTAACTCTCTTGTGTCCCATCTTTTGTGGAAAAATAGATTTGGAAATAGGTGAGGCTCCTGCACCTCTCTGGGTGGAAAGAGAAAGCAAGCTCCAGGTGGCTTGGGCCACCGTTACAGGTGAAGCCCTTTGCTGCTACTTCCTCCCGGGTCTGGAAAAAGTGACGAGGTGTCTGCAGGAGTCCCCAGAACCCGGAGAACCGGTCCCTATGCCAGGCGGGTGGCAAAGCAGGCACCAGGCCCTACCCTTGGCAGGTCGGGATGAGGGAACCCCCTCCCCCCTCTACTCTGGCTACTCTCGCGCCTCTGCAAAGCAGAAACGAATGACTTTGACCTCGGTGCCCTAAGCTGATGGCGACGTCCGTCTGGAAAAGCTGTCTAAACAAAGGGCATTCCTTAGCTTCCACCCGGTTAGTCGAGCCTCACCCCCAGACCGGGGTGTAGGGTTACACGCATTCCCGCGAAGCTGGGGAAGAACGTGCCGTTTTCTTAGCTTTTGCTCCCCTTGAGCCTCATCCCACGGCCGCACTGCCCGCAGCCGCCCGGGGTCCGCCGCCGGCCGCGAGGGGTCAGTCCCGCCGAGCGGCCCGCGTCTCCGCGTCCCCGCGCAGGGCCCAGGCGTCGTTCCCGAACTCAGCCCGGGCCTCGCCTGTCCTCCGCCCCTCTGACGTGTGCGAGGCGCTCGCTCCTTGGCCGCCGCGGGAGAAGCGGCTCCCTGGGGCTCGGGCGTCCGGCAGCGGAGCGGCCAGGGCTGCAGCGGGCGCCGAGGGGGCGAGGCCGGGCGGGGCTGGCCCCAGTGCTCCAGCCCCTTCCGCCTCACTCCCGTCTGCGCTCCGCTTGCGTTCTCCCCATCCTGGCCCTGGAAGGCACCCGGCTTGGCTTCTTTCCTCTTCGGGGCACAGCCACGAGCTAGCAGCCGATGCCACTGCCTTCCCCGCCCGACCCACTTCCCTCCTACGACCCGGAGGGAGGCCGCGGCCGGATCCCACTCGGGCCTGGGGCTGCCCGCCGAGCCAGGAGCGGAGCCCGGCCCTCGGGCCTGAGGAGGAGAGGGGGCCAGAGGAGGGCTCGCCGGTCCAGGGATGGAGGGGATGGAGGAGGCAGCAGCAGCCAATCCTGCCGGCGGCAGCCCTCAGTGAGTACGGAGGAGACGAGGAGCCAGGCTGGCGGCGGGCTGGTCGGGTGGCGGGGCTACGGGGTTGGAAGTGTCAGGGGAGGCCCGTGCTCCGTGCCCATCTTCATTTCAGCCTTTCTTAGTTTAAGCAAATACAGCCCTTGGGCCATAGAATCAGGCGGCTCCGAGCAGCCCATCTGTCTCCCCAGGCGCCCACAGTGCCCCACTGGAAGGTTCTCGTCCGAAGGTCTCCCCAGATGGATCGACTCTGGAATGCAGGTCCAGAGTTTACCCGGCAGAAAGTTCTTTTAATTTAACTGAGACTGCTCCCGTTATGCCAATCCCTGTTCTCTGGATTGAACCTGAGAAGGGAGGAATCAGTGAGAGGGCTGCAAAGAGAAAGTTGATAAATTCTACATTAACCCGTAGGGTGAATGATCTCGGCCTCCTAAAGATAGTCCGAAACTTCACCGGCTTAAAGCTGATGTGACACTCGGCACTGCATGTGTATTTTACTTTATGAAACATGCACATGCCCAAAACTTTGGGTACATTGAATTGTAATAAAACAACTATAGAGGCATTTGCCATTTAAGAGAATTCTATGGTGACTCTTTAGTCAACATATGAAGTGAATAATTAACTCCTTCCTAATTTGTAATATATGTAAATATGGATTTTCTATGCGGTTTACTCCAGGTGGGACATATCTAGGTGTATGGTATTGAGGGAGTGTTTTCTCAGAGAGCAGGATAAATGTTAAGACATCGTGGCCTGTACATGTGCACAGAACCACTTGGCGAATAAAATCCCGTGCGCACTTTCATTCCCTGTGAGATCATTGACACCAACCGTGCCACCAAGGAGCTGTCATTCTGGCAAGTCACTGAACCTCTCTAGACATGGTAATTCTCCTCTGCAGAATAAGGGGAGTGGGGCCAAGGGACCACTGAGTGCTTTGGAGAAGCCCTGGCTTTGAAACAAGAAGCTCTGCATTCCGATCCAGCCTCTCCTAGCCCCTATGTGATCTCACTGTACCCCACTGTGCCTCAGTTTCACCCTCTGTAACAATGAGGGTAGTGATGCCGTTCTGTCTGAATCGGGTGAGGATGATTTGTTAGAAAGCACTTGCAGGCCTGCCTGGCACAGAGCGGATGCTGGTCGGAGTTAGTGGCTGACCATGGCCACCCCCTGAGCACAGCGCCATGCTGCGGTCCTGTGGTTTGGAGGCTGGGCGTGTGTGTGGGGCACCTTCCACCTGGGGGGTCAGACCCTGAGATCCTGTGTGATATCACAGCTTCACTGAAATTGCCCATCAGGAAAGCAAGAGGCCGGGGACTGGGAAATCTGACCCGGCTTTTCACTCTGATCCGCATCTGGCATAGGATTAGTTGTTTGACGCTTGTGCCCCAGTGTGTCAAATGGGGATAGACAACCACTCCCGAGACTTAGAAGAAGAAATTCAATAGCACCTTATTTGTTTCATCCAGTGATTTTTACTTTTCACATTATCCAGCAGGGGTGCCCAACATTTTGGCATCTCTGGGCCACACCGGAAAAAGAGGAGTTGTCTTGGGCCCCACGTTAAATGCATTGCAACATGTGATCACAAAAAACTCACAATGTTTTAAGTAAATTTATGATTTTGTGTTGGGCTGCATTCACAGCCATCCTGGACTGCCTGCAGCCCGCAGGCCACAGGTTGGACATCCCTGATAGAGAGTATATCTCCGGCTCTGCCCTCAGATTACTCTCTTCTGTACAGGGCTCAATATGAAGGCACTTTGGGGACCCAGGTGCTGGGTCTAAGGAGCTCTGTCTGTTTTCTCTTCCAGAGAGCCCAAAACAGGGAACAGAACAGCCAGCTCCATGGAGGTGACCTCACCTATGGAAAGAAGTGGCACTGAGTCACCACCCAATAATGGACACCTCCCAAGAGCCTGGCCCTGCCATCAGGAAGACAGAACACACAGCCTGGTGGCCCCCCAGCCTCTCAGGGCACAGGGGGTGCAGCTCCAGCAACCCTCTGTGCTGGAGTCCAAGGTCAGGGCCTTGAAGGAAAATATGACAGCAGCCAAACAGGGGGCAAGCCCCTGCCTCACTGCCCACGAGCGGCCATCCCCCAAGAAACCCAAATGCCGCCGAGTCAAGGTGGGTGGAGCCAGGACTCCCTTGCCAGATGCTGTGGTGGTCCTCCATGCTCAGAACCTGCCTGAAGGACAGCTGGACAACAGTGACAATGAGGAGCAGCCTGCCAGGAATGGGGGCCCCAGACCTCCCGGGCCTCTCGCCTCTGGGCTCGAGAGCTGTAACGGGAGGCATCCACGGACTCCGGAAACAGTACGGACACTGCCTGACCATGAGGAGAGGGGTCTGCTGCCGAGGCCTGGCTCTTCGCAAGACAGCCCTATCCACAGAGTCATTCCAGGCCGACCCAGGGGCCCTAGACCTTGTAGCAAAATCACTCACACGCCCGACCTGAAGCCACAGAAGTCCTTCCCCCGTCAGGATGATCTAGTCACAGGGGGAGACCTGGATAGCTTGTCTCTGACCTCTGAGGAGGACTTTGTCCCCAGGCCAGCCCTGCTGGGGGGTCTCTGGAGAGCTGGAGACCTGGGGGCTCTCGGCACTGGTAGTAGCACCTTGTCCCTGTCTGAACGGGTAGAGAGGAACCGCCTTCTTCTGCAGGAGATGCTAAATGTTGGGGGGCAGGCCACCCCCAACGTGAGAGTCCCAGCCCGAACTCCATCCTGGGACAGAGCTGGACCAGGTGAGACTCACTCTGTAGGCCCGGGTGGTGGGGGTAACAGTTGGGAGTCCAGAAGGAAAAGGGGAGGGGGGCAGCGTGGAGGAGGTGGGATAAGAGAGACAGGAGAACGCAGCTTTCTCTCAGCAAAGTCATCAGGATGTCCTCTTGGCTTTGATACAGCCTCTTTACCACCTCACAGCCAGCCCCATCTGCTGAGCATCCCCATGACTCCCCAGGCCAACGGGAGGCCAGCCCCATGCTTGAGGGTGGGGGTTGAGGGTGGTGGCCATCACAGCTTCTGTGGCATGTAGCCTTTCCCAGATGGGCTCTTTGCATCTCTCTCCAACAACATGCCCTCGCCCCACAGTGGACCCCTCCCCGCAGAGTGGTCGCGCATCTCGTCAGGTGGGCTGAGCTCAGGCGGTAGCACCACTGGGATGTCCAAGTGTTCAGGCCTGAGAGGACACCTTCTGTCTCTTCTTCCTTTCCCATTCCCAAAACCCATCCCTCACAAACTCCCAAGAGGACCCACGTGGGCCCCTTAGCCTGTGGCAAGGCCCACCACAGCCACCGTGACAGGGCTGAGACTCAGGCAGGGGGACAGATTATCTGGAAGTAAATGGCTTCCGGAGAAACCTCTCTCCTTGGCAGTCATTAAGTGGCAGTGGAGAGAGCCCAGTTGCTGTCTCTGCCCTGACGTCTGCTTCTGTTCTGGGTCCTAGAGCGACCACCGGGGGACATGGACTGGGACTCTGGCATCTCCCTGCAGGACTCGGACCAGAGCAGGTAGGAGCTCAGAGTGCGCCTTTTTTCTCCCTACTTCCTCGCTGTCGTCCTTCCATTTACCACCATCAGAGGAGCAGGAGACCACAAGAAAGCAAGAGGTCAGGCAAACCCTGTGTGGCAGAGCAGGGGACAGTGGGCTCCTATGGATTGTTAACCCTGAGTCAGAGTAGGGGGTGGCCAGTCACCCCACGTCCCAGGCTGGCTCCTTGAACAAAACTCATCAGCACGAGGCACCGTCCAAAGAGCATCGCAAACGACCTGCTCCTGCTTCGCGGGAGTTGGTTCCCCGGCCTGGCCTCTGACTCTTCCTCTCTCAGGCGGGACAGACAGTATCTTTGTGGTTGACCGCATGGGACTGCGCAAGTCTAAATAGGACAATCGCTGTAAAAACCCTTAGGGAAAGTGTACAAATGCAAAGCATTTACTGCGGTGGTTCCTTTCCCAGGAAAGGCGGTGTGCTGGGGTCACATAAAGGATGTCACCCCTCCACTCTCACCGTGATATCCCACAGAGTTTGCTCTAGGCCCCCCACCCATGTCGTGGGGAAGGGGGCACACCAGGGATGGGGGCGTACTCGGGTATACAGACTGAAAGGAAAACTAGAGGAAAGCCCTATTACAACTCCCAAACCCACCAAGACCAAAACTGCAAAGAAAAAACTTCTCACTGGTGTGTTCAAAAATCCACCGTGCTCCTGAAGCACCTGGTGTTCTAAATCCAGGATGCTAATCTGAAGCCCTACCGCATACCTAGTGCCACCTGGAACGTTCATGCCATGTCATTAGCACATTCAGATCTCACACATGAAAATCTCATTAGGGCCACAAACTTGGTGAATAAAGAGGCTCAAGAAAGCTGATTTACTCAAGGCTAGTAATCTGTGGGGAGTCAGGCTGAAGTTCAGGAAGAGGAAGCCCTGCTTCCTGGCCACCTAGAGCTGAGCAGGCCGCTGTCCCCCCAGTCTGGGGTGTCTTGGACACCTGCCCCCATGCACCAGAGGGCCATCCTGGTAGGGAATTTGTTAGCCTTCTTCCAGAAGGCAAGGACAGAGACAATTTGTTCTGCCCCGGTCAGAAGTTGATGTCTTAGGGAAGCTCCACCCAGGCCCTTTGAAAGGTGTTCAGTGAGGCGTATTCAACGCACCATTCTTAAGGATGCCCTCTCTCCCTTCCCTATGGAGAGAAACTCCTGCTTATTGTCTAGACAGCCGATTCCCTCTGCCACCCAGCAGCTTCCTCTGGTGCCCCTTTCTGTGGAAATTGATTTTCTGTGAAACCCTGTCAAAAGTTTTTGAACATCTAGAGCAAGACCACCAAGCCCTCTCTAGCTTCACGATGGTTTGTCACTTTCAAACACGACTTCCCTTATAGACTGCTACAAGGCCATCTCTTCTGCAGGTGATTTGAGTTCATCCTTTGCTCAGTAAGAGGCGGGAGTCACTTAGCAAAATAACAGTGCTAATAATATCAATAACAGCAATAATCATAATAACTGTCAACATTGATTGAATCTTACCCAGTGCCCAGCTCTGTGCTCAGTTGTTTTAAGGGACTCAATCTCACTTAACAACTGAGCCCTTAGTTAGTTAGCATATGGGGAAACTGAGGCCAAAGCCCTAAGTAACCTGTCAGGGTGACACAGCTTGGAAGTGGCAGTCTGCATTGAGGAGCTAGGCAGGTTGCCCCAGAACTGTGCTCTCAGCTCTGTCCTGTCAGCATCCCGCAGCCCTTGGAAGAAGGCGCCCAAGATAAGGTCCCCGTCCTCATGAAGCACACGATCCAGAACGATAAGTTCTGGGCCTTTCTTTCCTTTCCCGTCGCTCGGGAAACTACACACAGTATGACAGCAGGGGAGCCCTACCCTTGATCCTCAAAAGGCTTGATAATAGACAAAAATGGAACAAACGCGAGGCAACAAGTTTATATATGTTCTGTACACTGTGTATTTCCCCTCTCCCTGCTGCACCCCGTGAACTGGGCAATGTCAGGTTGCTTTCCATTCCAAATTATTCCCCTAAATCATGTTCCCAGGACAAAAGGGTTAAACCCAGACTTGCCGGAGCTTATTGCTTTAATCCAGGATTATGATGGTGGCAGAAAGAGGCCACTCTGTCCTGCTAATGTCCCTGGCTAGGAGAGAATTGGTGGTTGTCCTAACTTGAGATCTCGACCCACCCATGCCTCCACCAAGAAACTCGTTTAGACGGACAGACCAGAGGGGAGGAGGCCACCTGCTGCGCTTTGTCCTTGGGAAGCAGCTTAGGACACTGGTGGTTGGAGGGGACCAGGGAAGGGCAGAAGACCCATGTGGATTTCCACTTGTCCCTAACAATTAGTTCTTTGAGAGCCAAACATCTGTGGTGTGAACCCGCAGGGAGAGAACGTCAAAGTCCCCCCACCCCACCTTCAGGAACCCCAGACTCCCTGGCCAAGGATTCACACTCACAGGGTAGCGAGTCCTCTCCCCTATTCAGTTCCTCCTGTTTACAGATGGGGGAAACTGAGGCCCGGGGAGGGAAAGCACTCAGCCACTTGATCCCTGTGCCCTACCCACTGAGCTGATGAGCCCCAGATGTGCAGGCTTTCAAGAAAGTGGCAAAAGCTATCGATTCTTAGGCAGAACTGCCTTTACCTAGCCATGCACCATCTGCCCCAGACAGACACCTTCCTGAGGAACTGTGAAAGTGGGATTGTGGGTCATAGTCCATGATGGAAAGGGTTTGGCTCCAGGGCTGTGTGCCCTCGGCAGAGACCAGGTTCAGATTAGACTGGAAAGGCTCCCTCAGATAGAAGAGCCCTACCTCACCTGTGCTGGGGTTGGTGGCCCTGGGGTGGACCAGTATGATGTGGAGATAGGGGGTGGGCAGCGAGGCTGGGACAGGCTCACCATCCCACACTACCCCATTGAGCTTGCCCTCGCCTGGGGAGAGTGACCACCTTCCCTCCCCAGGGCTAGTCAACGCCTGTTCCCTCCAGGGTGCGGCCTGACTAGGAGTTGCCTGTCCTGCTGACCTTGGGTACCCTCTGTGAAGGTGACTGCTACTCTCTCCCTTGCTCAGTTTGTTAGTGCACGGATGCCTCCAGGCACCCCCAAAGCCCTGCTTTTCTAATCAGTGGAGAAACCAGCTTTGTGTGCCAGAAACCAAAGCAGGGCAGCTGATGGGAAAAAAAATCAACAGCTCCAATTTGAGGGAGAGAAAGGAAATAGCAAAGCTGGAAAATGGCTTAGAAACCTGGGGCAAGGCCGATCTTGGCAGCATCTGGCCAGCTGCCTGGGACCCTCCTGCCTGCCCACCAGGTCTTGTGACAAATGCCCTCCGACAGCCAGGGAACCACAGCTGTCACCGGAAGGCTCCGAGTGCGCAGGCTGGCAGCCAGAGGCCCGCAGCTGCAGGGGCGGCTCTCCGGGCTGGTTACCTCATTATCTCTGCTGCCGGAGCAGGAGCCCCAGGGAGTAGAGCTGCTCTCGGCAGTGCCTCGGAGGAGCTGCCTGCTCGGGAAGCTGTGCAGAGGGAGGTCTCGCCTGCCAAAGGAGGCTTCCCAGGGCAGCAGGCCTGGAGACTCACTCTCACATCCCTCCAGTCAACCCTTCTGTTCCAGAACTGTGCCTCAGCCCTGCCAGGGATCATAGGCACAGATGGTGCCTTTATTCTAGCAGTTCTTTTTTTTCCCTTGGTCCCCAAAGCAGGGCTAGGTACAAATAATAAGAGAAAGAAGGAAAGAAAAGGAAGGGAGGAAGGAAGGAAGGAAGGAAGGAAGGAAGGAAGGAAGGAAGGAAGGAAGGAAGGAAGGAAGGACCCTAGATTGCCCAGAGCTTATCTAAGGATGCCCCAAGGAGGCCTCAGAGTTATGCCACTCACATATTTGTCACCTATCATCTAGGAAACTACTTGCTACCTTTCCCCTATGAGCACAAGGCCCATTTCTCCAGGTTACATGTGGGAAGGGAAGGAATTCGATAGGCTGAGATCTAGGCTCTGCTGGGCCTCTCCCTGCCTGAGCTTTCTTCCTATGGACTCCCCTGGTGAGGACAGGCACAGCCTCAGGGGTGCTGAAGTCACATCCAAGAGCATGTCTGACTCTAGCCACAAACATCCTTAGCCTGCCCTGGGACCCAGGAAGGAAAGGGGACAGAGGATGTGGGAAGGATGCTAGAGGCAGCAGGGCTGGCTGTCGTCTGCCCTGCCCTCCACTGATGTTCGACCTTGAGCGATGTGCCAAGCCTGCCTCTCTGCTCTGGAGCACCCTCATCTGTCAAATGGAGAGAACACCTGCCCTTGGCCAGCCTGGCTGGGAGCACAAGCTCTGTGGAGAGAAGCGTTTTATCGGCGGGAGGCTGTGGGGATGCTGTTACTGCTGTGAGCCGGTGCTGGCTGCGTGTCACTGTCTGGGAGACAGCACTGAAAAAGGGCTGCTGTCATTTTCTGCAGCTCTGGACTGGCTGGGGAGGCAGCACATGTGTAGGTGGTGAGGGCTGGTGAGGACCCTTATTATTATGAAAATCGAGCCATTTGCCGACTTGGTGTGGGTCCAGCTTAATTTCTCTCAGCCCTCAACAGATGCCTGATGGGTCTGGGTTGGGAGTGAGGCAGAAAAGCACCAGGACTCATAAAAATATAATTCTTCCGAAGAGCAGAAGCCACAATGGGCAGAGCCCTGAGTCCTTGTGTCTGTTGGGGGAGCCCAGGGAGGTGCTGGGCAGCTTGAGAGGGTACGTGTGGGTGCACAGAGACGGAAGGAGAGAGGGGGATGCACGTAAAGACCATCTGGCTGGGCACAGGCCCAGCCCAACAACCCAGGCCCTTTCCTGTCCCTCCCCCCAGATAACTCCGGCTGTCTGCCCAGGGAAGGAACAATTGGATAATCTGGAGAGTCCCCTACCCTTTTCTAGATCCCCCCGGGCCTCTGCCTCTGGTCTCTGAGCAGATACCCAACCTGGGCCAGCCTCTGCAGCCCCATCCAGAGCAGTTCGGGGCTACTCCCCAGGCCCCAGGCTAGGTGCCCTCTGTGGGGCTGGACAAGGAAAGCCACGCATGCTGGGTTTTTCTGGCATATCCATGCTAGACACTGTTAAAGCCCTCCTAATCCGTGTTATTTTTTTCTAATCCCTCCCCCGCCCACTCTGGCCTGCGTGCCACCCTGCAGGACCTTTGGGCCCAAGCCGGAGCCCGTGCTGAGGAGTCCCAGGCATGAGGAAGCCAAGCACCTGCTGCAGCGTGCCCGAATGAAGGCCAGGACCCGGCCCCTCCGTGCCAGCCATGATATCATGCCCACCACTGACCAGGGCTGCCGGTGAGTGGGGCCTGGGCCAGGCGGGCCAGAGGGAAGACTTGAGGCCCAGCCAAATGCCTCTGCTAGTCCACCCTTCTGTCTGTGTGTGTGTGTTCCCCAGGTCAGGCTCTTGCTGTAATGCATGTAGTTGGTCAGTATAGCGTTGCTGAGGGCCTCCTGAGTGTCAGGCATGGAGGATCCGAAGGTGAATGAAACATAGTCCAAGCTCCCTGGGGGGACAGAGGTCACTGACTCCAGGGAGAAAGGTGGGCAAATGGATCAGCACAATGCTGTGGACTGTGGTGTAGGAGAAGAAAGACGCATGTGCAGGGCAGGAAACCTGTAGCTCCACCTGGGAAGGATGGGGAGGCTCGAGAGGAGGTGCCTTCTAAACTGGGTCTGGAAGGAGATGTAGATATTCATCAGAGAGATGGGGGAGGCAGGGGTGAGCATCCCAGGGCAGGACCAAGTCATGAGCGGAAGCCCAGTGCTCAGGAGCTTGGCCAGGCCAGATCCTGAGGGCATGCTGGGTGCATGGTGTGAGGGCCAGTTGTGGGGGCCAGTCCTGGAGGCCCCCAGGCCTAGTGTGTCTCTCACAACCACGAGGTACCACAAAGGGGTTTTTAAGCAGGTGGGTGGCAGGACCACATTTGCGTTTCAGTAAAGCCATGCTTGCTGCAAGGGTGTGTTGGATCTGGAGTTCTAGGGGCAGTGAGGATGCTGCACCTGGTCCTGGCGTGATGTGAATGGGGGCAAGGTTTGGGGACAGGAGAGTGCTGAGAGCCAGAAATAAGCCCGTTTAATGAGGCAGCAGAGAAGAGGTTAAGAGACTCTGGAACCAGACCACTGGGTTGAATTCTGGCTCTGCTGCTTATTAGCTGTGGGCCTTTGGGGAAGTCCCTGTGCCTCACTCAGTTCCCTCATCTGCAAAATGGGAATTATATTAGTGTCTGTCTTGCAGAGTTGTTGTGAGGGTTATATACATTAACAAATATATATAAAGTGTTTAGAATAGCTCCTGGCACATAGTAAGCACTCTATGGGTATTACCTCTTAAAAGTACTCATCTACAGCAGCCCTCCCTTACCCACAGCGGTATGTTCCAAGACCCCCAGTGGGTGTCTGAGACCACAGAGAGTACTGAACCTTGTGTATACTCTGTGTATCCTGTACACATGTAACTTTTCTCTGAAAAGAAGCACGTCACGTCGGAATTGTCAGTGTCACTGCTCTTGTGCTTTATTATGTAAACTCAGGGTCACACCAACACTGAGATACCACAGGAGTAATCGATCTGATAACCCGCGGGCTACTAAGTGGCTGATGGGCGAGGAGCACATGCAGTGTGGGGACTCTAGACAAAGGGATGATTCATGTTCCCGTTGGGACAGAGTGACACAGTGCGAGATTTCATCACATAACTCAGAATGGCATGCAATTTAAAACTGATGAATTCTTTATTTCTGGAATTTTCCATTTAATATTTTCAGACCGCTGTTGACTGCAGGTAACTGAAACCACAGAAAACGAATCCACCGATAAGGAGGACTACTGTAATTAATGAGATGTGGGAAGTATGAGAGGGAAGGCATCCAGGAGGGAGCCCAGGGTTCTGACTTGGTGCCTGAAGGTTTGGTGGGGCCTCGGCCAAGGGGTGAAGCCTAGGTGCAGGGTCAGGCCTTGAAGGGGGTTTGTCCATGGAACACCCCCTGGAGGCCCTTCTCGGGCCATTGGCTATGGGATCTGTATTGGGCATTACCCTGTTTTCATGATGCTGGAGCTGTGGGTGAGCTTGAGTGCATGAAGGATGAGGAGACAGGGAAGGAGTAAGTTCAAGGACATTTAGACCAGCACTTCCCATATGTGGCTGCCCCCGAGTGACACCCCGTCACCATCACTGTGACTGTTCCATGTGTAGTGCACCACAAGGAACCACTTGCACGTGGAGTTCACACCCCAGAGCTGGTGGTACCTGGGCCTGAGATGAGATGCCAGCCCAATCCAGATTGCATCAGGCCTGAGCAGCACCCTCTGTGTGGCTGACAAGGCCAGGGGCTTCCTTGGCATGGTGGGCATGCTGGACCTGCTCATTTCCATCATCATGTGGCACTAGAGGGAACGAGGATCCTCAGTGGAAGTGGAGCACATGCTCTTTGGTAGAGGATGCTGAGCCCACTCATGAGAGACTGGGGACCCTCACAGCACCACTGAGGTGACTCCAGCACGAGCAGAGGGCTGCAGTCTGTCTCTTTGTTCAGTGACAGTGTGACCCTTAGGCGAAGAGCTCAGGAGACCCCATACCCAGCAGCAGGTGCCACACAGGCCACCCTTTTATTTCCACATTATGTACCTAGTCCTCCTCTGGCTGCAGGGCACTAGTTATGAATGGGCATGGCTTCTCTGAAGCAACCTAACTATTTTTCTCTGCATGTATATGGGGCCCAGAGCCTTAGACTTCCACGGAGCCCTCCTGTTCCACTTCCCATAGGTGTATAGGTTGATTAGCCTCAAAAGACGCAAGTCTATCTGCAAAACAGACTTGACTGTGCAAATGTACTCTTGGACACTTCCTATTCCCTGAATCACGCCGCCAGCTCACAACCACAATCACTAACCTTAAAGTAGGCTCCCCTTTGCTTGGCTGTCGAAATGCTATAGAAATGCAAGGTGACCCACTTTAGCAGCTGCTGTGTCCAGAAAAGAATTATTTTGACTTGGCAGCGCTTGGTGAATCCTCAGAGAGTAGAGCTGAAAATCAACGCCAGATGGCTTGCTACAGATGCTTCTAAAGGTTACGCTTGTCAAATCACCCCGGAGAGCCATGCTGAGTTAACATGGAGATGGCACACAGGCCTTGGGCCTCAGTTAGACGCAGGAGCCTCCCTCACCCAGCTCCCAGCCCCCAGCCCAGAGGCCTCACTCCTTCCAAAGAGCAGTTTGGTGAATGGTGACAGAAGACTGGGGGTAGGCACAGCCATCGCCAGAAGGCCTTCTTAATCCTAGCTCTGGT
This sequence comes from Macrotus californicus, assembly GCA_007922815.1. Classification (NCBI taxonomy): domain Eukaryota; kingdom Metazoa; phylum Chordata; class Mammalia; order Chiroptera; family Phyllostomidae; genus Macrotus; species Macrotus californicus. Next base: position 191,660 of record VMDR010000427.1, on the reverse strand, counting down.
GGAGGCGGCTGGGGCAGGCCTGAACAGACAGACAGGCTTTTCCAGGAGGTGAAGAGGTAGCAGTAGCTGCATTTTTCTGGAAACAAATCATCATAGATATTGAGCAGCTCCTGGAAGCACACACACTTGCCTTTTGGGGACAGGCACATCTAGATGGTTGGTCCTGAAACCGGAAAAGCCAGCATTTGTGCTGCCTGTCACTACCGGAACCAATAAGCAGAGATAGGGATTGAATCTTTACGGGCTCTTTAGTCAGATGGCTGGTGACCTGAGAAGATGGTGGGTTATGTACCCTAACAGACCATCTTACATTTCCTTTCAAGCCAGCCTTTTTATAAGGAGGAAAAAAGTGTAGGTGAGGAATCTGGAATTCAGGAAAGAGGCTAATCAGATAAAAGCTGCAGTCGGGCAATTTCCCTAGCCTCCTTTCATCCACTGACTGGTGATCCTTTATCTGTGTCCTGGGCATCTGAGTCCTGGGCGATTTTTTTATCTGTGTTCTGTGTCCTGGGCAGCAGGATGTCTCTCTCTGGAGCACAATGGCTCAGATACCATCTCAATTGCTTGCAGTCCTCCTGGGGCACAAAGGTAGAGCTGCTTGTGGTTTCTTGGGGTCAGGGTGGGTCATATCTTCGGTTCCCGGAACAATAGCTTTATATATATATTCATTACTAAGCTTATTAGCTATTACCTAAAACTAAAATTTTCTGACTCTTGAGTTCCCCCGTCAGTACCAATCCCGGGAGGGCACAACATGTCAGCAAGATGCAGGGCCTGGGAGGTGATACTGTAAGTGCCCTTGTCCTGGGTCAGAGAGTGACTATGTTAAGACTGTGGAGCTTGTTTGGGTGGCATTGATTGTGTGGTTAGGACAGCATTGTTGTAAAAAGTGGGCACTAGAAAGAGGTCTCCCCCTCCTTCCCAGGGGGCCATTCCACCCAGGCTGTGGGCCTGACAGAGTCCTCTGCAGGATGGGTGCATGTTGAGGCATCTGCTGGCTGTGTCTCATCCTGAGAAGCTTGGCAGGGTGGTATTTGCTTGCTGCCGAAGTGCCTTCTTTGCTCTGCATTTGCCTCCCGAATCCTCAGCGCACCTTTATGCACTGTCCCAGCTCCGCAGGCGGAGGCCTCTGGGTTTCAACGCTTGAGTTGCAGGTACCTAATGTGATTAAGCTCTCCTTCAGTTCTCCTTTTGGAACAACAACGACAAAGTGTTATTTCTACCTTGGCATGAATTCCAGGATGGCTCAATTCACCGCCTTGTACGTAAAAGTTAAGGTCTGTGATGGGACTGGCAGGATCTGGACTCCCTTCTTAGGTGGGGACTGCACCGCCTTTAAAGCTGGGCTTTTTCTTCCCTCCCTGGAAAGTACAGCCCGCACCCTGTTGGCAGAGTGGGGCATTGCCCTCCAGGGCTTGCAGAGGGGTCAGTGTGTCTGAGCCAGGTCCCGTATCTCCCAGCAGCCTTCCTGCACTGGGTGGGCCTGGTGGGCCTGGCAGCCCCGGCGTCCTGACTGTGCAGTGGGGCAGAGCTCTGCTCTGTGCGCTCCTCTTCTTTCTCGGGGCATGAGGTGACACTGTGTCTCTATCTAAAGCCTTCCTTGCCCCAGGAGCCCCAAGTGGACAGAAACCCCACCAGAGTGACTGTCCCACAGCCCCTTCCCCAGGTGCTCACAGGCCACAGCCACCCAGATACAGGTGGAGTCCTCAGGGAGGGAGAAGTATGGCTCTCACTCAGGTGGCCTCTGATGGAAGATGGCCTATGGGCCTGGGTCCATTTGCAGAGTGGCCTGAAAGGCAGGTGACCTGGCTTCAGGGACCCGGTTGGGCTGTGTGTAGGTGTTTTCTTGAGCTGAGCAGGACTTGACCTCCAGGTCCAGCATCTCCCAGAGCAAAGGCTGATGACAGAACATGGAGACTTTACCAAGCACAGTAATTCTCATCTTCGCTTTTCAGGATGAGAGTGCACATGAGGGGCCGGGGAGGGGCAGGTGCAAGGCAGGCGTGTGGGGACAGACAAGACAGAGCACCCAGAGCTTCCGTGTAATGCTATCTAAATTTGGTCTAAGCAAGATGATCAGGAACCCAGAGCGAGAGCAAGAAACTCCAACTTCGGATCCCACACGGTGTCTATAGAGACTTAAAGCACACACTTCCCATTATACCTTTGTAGCAAATAGAGCATTGCCACAATTCATCACCACCAGAGGCTGTGATGGCAGGCTCATGTTCCCTCCTGCACACGTACACACACGGTCACATGCACACACACACATGCACAAGGACTTTGGTGTCATCTTTCTGTATAATCCTGAGTTTAATGTTTCATCTTAGCTCAGGCCTAGCTGGAAACAGGGAAAGGTGCAATAAAGAAGGTCCTGTTGATTTTGTTCTAGCATTGATTTTGTTCAGCATCAGGATGGGCTAGAAGCTACTAGTCTGGTTTGCCTGACTCCCCAGGGACCTGATTTGGGGTAACTTTGGGGTTTTAGTCACCACGGAATACTCCAGGGTACCTTCCTCCTCACTTCTGCCTTTGACCTTTCTCCCGTCTCCCCATCAGGGATGGCGCGAGGAGCCCAGCCCTGGACCGGAGCCTGCCCTTTGCCTGCAGAGACAACCTCCAGAACGGGAGTACGAGCGATTCCTCCAGCGGGGAGTCCAGCAGCGGGCAGTGGCCAAAGCGGGGCCCTTCCCCGTCCCACGTCCGCTTTGAGGACGAGTCCGCCCGAGACGCCGAGTCTCGCTACCTGGACCGGCTGCAGCAGCGCCAGCGCCAGGGTCTGAGCCCCGCGCTGCAGATGGCAGACCAAGGCCCCCTGCGCTCCAAGCCCGAACTCGCCGACTACATCGCCAGGGGCGTGCGGCGTAGGGATGCCGGAGAAGAGGCTCTGCATTGGCTTGTGGACCACCTGGACCGGAGGGCCTTCCCAGCGCCACCGCCCGCTCGGGGCAGTGAGAGGACGTGTCGAGCCTGCGGCAGCTGCATCGAGGACCGACGCCCTGCCCCGGGAAAGGCAGCCCCAGACCCCAGGGTCCCCCAGGAGCACGAGGCTGCCTCTGGGCTGGAGGGTGTGTGGGCAGAGTCCCTTAGCTCTCGGGGCCTGAGCACCCCCCTCAGGCTCCTTCCTGCGCAGCAGGGCCTCCGCTCAGAACGGATCCGGGAGACACACATCCGAGGCTCTGTGCGCCCAGAGGAAGTGGACTCTGCCCTGGACAGCACGGACACCTCGGACAGCTGCAGGACCGACAGCGAGGATGCTGGGACCTCTCAGCCTGGCAGGGCCCGCAGCCCGGCCCACGGCAGCTGCCCCCGGCCGCGCGGCTCCAGGCCTCGCGGAGGCCACCGGTGCTTCCAGAAGGCTGAGACGGAGGCACCTGGGAGTCCTCGGGCCCCGCACTCCCAGCCTGGGGTTGATCTCTTGGAAGTTTCAGATGAGGTGAAAGAAGTCAGAGGACACACGCGTGAGGGGACTCTGTTCCCTAGAGAAGACCCAGTCTCCAAGCCTGCCTCGCAGGGATCTGAGAGGGCCTCCCTGGGGTCCTCAGGGCAGCCTGGACCAGAACTGGGAAGTCCCTGGGCTCACCCTGTGGATTCCGGTGCTCTGTGCAAGACCGCCTGTGCCGAGGCCTCGTTCATGAAGCTGGCATCCTCGGGGCCAAACAGACAGGCGCCGGTGACAGAAAGCCACGAGTCTCCAAAAACTGTGCCCCTGCAGCAGAACCAAGCAGAGCCTTCTACCTCACGCCAGGCCCCTCACCAGGCCCAGCAGCCAACCGCTGCCCTTTCCCCCGAAGGCTGGGTGCCAGCTCCTCCTCCTTCCAGGAAAACCACCTCACCTGCGTCTCACAGGAAAGCACCCCGCAGGCCAGGTGACTGGGGAGCGCCTGTGGAGTCCCCACTGCCCCCTTCAGGAAGGGTATTTCCCAGGACCTGTGAGCTCCCCACCCCGCAGACCGAGCCCTGCAGCTCCCAAACCAGGAACCCGATGCTGGCCCTCTTTACCACCAACTGCACAAGTGGTGAGCCTAGGGGACTGCCGGAGCCGGGCAGAGACACCACCCCCGAGGGCAGGGAGGAGAAGGGCACTGGCAGCCAGGGGTCCGAGGCAGCACTGGAGAACTGCAGAGATGGTAAGAGACTGCCCTTGTCTAGGGCACCCCTTGGAGCTGAGATCCCAGGCCACATCTATGGCCTCACACACCCTTCTCCTGCCGCTCACCTTCGAAGATGACATAGCCATGCACCATTCCTGACAGCCCCTTGGAGCTCCCCAGATCAAGAGCAGGTGTCAGGAAGCTGGTGGGGCTGGGTACAGGGTTCAGTATCAGCCTGGAGGTGGGTTAGCCAGCTCCCCCTGGGAGGCAGAGAGAAGAAGTGGTGCTGATACCTCTGACTTCTGGGAGCCCTGGCAGGTGTATAGCAGCTCCAAGTTGTGTGGCTCCCGGAAGCCTGGGCTGCAAGGGAGTTTCACCATCCACAGAGCAGGGAAAGGCAGCAGCTCTAGAATCTACCATTCTCTTAGAGCAAGAAATGCCCAAATGCCCCTTCAGCGTCTTTATTTCATTCACTCACTCACTCACTCATTCAGTATTGACTAAGCACCTGGTACATGCCAGGCACCATACTACACGCTGTGGGGAGTGAATGCACAAGGGAATGAATTCAGCAGGAGGCCTGCCCTTGAGACCTTCTTGTAGGAGCTTCGCCTGCTGGTCAACACCACACACATGCTGTCTGGAGGACATGGTGACCAGCAGGCAAAGCTCTCACAAGGGGTGCTGGGGTTGCTCTTTGGCATGTGAGCCTTCCCAGACTCCCGGCCCTGCTGGGAAGTCTGATGTGTTTCAGCAGGCAAAGGATGAAGGCCCTCACAGCCGCCCTTGGACAGGGCCCTCATATTGCAGGCAAATCCCGGGCATCGGCAGCCTTAGCTCTGACCCTCGATGTTGTAAGCTGAAGTGAACAGCTCAGCCACTCACTTTCAGGCAGAAGAAACAGGCCCACTCCACATGGCCTGCTTTAATGTGCCCGCAGCCCTGGCCGCCCTGGGGCTGGGCTGGCTCAGGAGGGTCCCAGGGCTAGGAAACAGTGGCAGAGGAGAGGGCAGATGGACTACAGGCCACACTGAGCTTACTGAGGATGTGGATGCCAAGACTGCGCCTGCCCCATGTGCTGGCCACCCCCTCCACTGCACACACACACCTTTTCCCTCTCCCTCCCTCACTCACGTGAACCTGGAGGAAGCAGGCCCCACCCTGAACTCCCTCCACCCATGCTAAGGTGTGGTTTCCTTCCCTGGTGGGCTCTAGGCTGACGCTGGCTGCTCCTAACCACTTCCCGTGGGGCTTCTATTCTGAGAGCTGCTGACCTTTCTGGGCAGACTGACCTTCACCTCTTTGGGGCCTGGAGCAGAGGCCCAGGTGGGGCCCCTCTTCTCATTAGCCAGGAGGCCCTGGGCTTGTCACTTAACCCCTCTGCCCTCCAGGCTCCTTCACTGTAACTGGAGGGTAATAGTCCAACCTGTCTCCTAGGAACCCACGACAAAATCTCAGGGGAGGATTTAATTCATTGCCTAGCATATCACAAAGGCCCCAGGAATACAAAAATGTCCCCTGCTCCCAACTATGTCTCATGAGATAGGAGGGACATGAGTTGTCACAAGCCCCTTCATTTAACATTTAATTAATCATCTGTGTACCTGGGGCTGTGCTGCAGGTGCTGGAGTAACCGCCATAAAGAGGATCCTGTCCCCTCTTCATGGGTCTAACCATGGCCTCCACTGCTCTCGGAGCACCTCTCCAGCTTCCTCTGGCTCTCCTGCCTCTGGGTTGGCAATGTCCCCTCCCCTGTGGCGATGGGTCTGTTGCAGGAGGACTCCAGAACTTTTCTCGCCTCTGCAGGTGCTGGCACCATCAGCTCCACAGGTGTCACCTTCTCCCTGGCCTTAGAGGAGCCAGAGTCCAGCCAGGAAGCAGCAGGAGGCCTGCAGTGGACAGAGTTACATTCCGAGGGCCATGTGTCATCCCGGTGAGTGACAGGAGCAAGAGTGAGCCCTGAACAGAGGAAGTGGGGAGCTGGGGGTGCTAAATGAAGAAAGAGCCCCCCTAGAATGGTAGCATGACTCACCTCGCTGCTCCTGAGCCCTTGGAAGGCTCCCATATTTACGACCAAGCCTGGCACCCCAGTGCTTCTCCCCCTCTCATGTCCAGTTCAACGGACTTGATTATTCATTCACAGAACATTCACCAAACAGCCTGAGCTCCAGGTGCCATGCTGGGCCCAGCTGGCCAGCCAGTCCCAGCCCTCAAGGGCCCCCAGGATGGGGCAGTCTGTTTGAGAGGTCTTGCTCCTGCCTCTGGGCTGGGAGACAACCCGGGCTGGGGGAACAGCCCAGCATTCACATTTCCATTCTTTCTGTAGCATGCTGTCTCGAGTCCTTGCTCGGATCTTTGAAGCCTTGGCGAGCCAATCCTTTAGCCGGGACCTTCTCTTCCCTGCTGTGCACCATTCCTGGTGACATGTGACCCAAGGCTTCACATGCCCTCCAAAGCCAGGTCTCCATCCCCAGCCCTGTGTGCTCCCAGAACCCCAGACCTGTGCATCCAGTTCCCCTTGACGTGTCCACTGAGGTGTCTGAGAGCCCAGTGCAATTCTCTACTCTGACCAAAGCCACTTCCCCCGCATGGGTCCTCCTGCCAGCAAGCACACCACCGCCTGCCCCACAGTGCTCGCACCCCGATCTGGGGATCCTCTTGGCGGCTCCCTCTTCCGTCTCTCTGACTCCAAACCCCTGGCCGGAAGTCTCCAGCTCCAGAGCCACCCGTATGGCGTTTCTCCTGGTCTAAGCTGCCTTACTTCTTTCTGTGCAACTCAAGTAGCCCTGCTGCTCTCTGCCTTCCTTCGTGCCCCTCCAGGGCTTTCTCCACACAGTAGCCAAAGGTAGCCTTGGAAAACTTTAATTAAAGAGTGCCATTTCTCCTCCCTGAAACTCCTCATGGTTTTTCCTTTCACTTGGAATAGGATTCAGGCCTCCTACCCTGATTTATGTGATTTATGTGCTCAGTGTTGCCAGGCCCTGGCCTGCCTGCCTGACCTCCCCTGGTGCCTCTTTCCCCTTGCTTCCGATGTCTGAGTCCTAACCGCCTGGCTCCACTCTGTTCTCCAACCCACTGAGCCCTTCCTGCCCTCAAGCTTTGTTGCCAGCTGTTTCTTCTCCCTGGAACTCTCACCTCTGGGCTCGGTGGGACCGACTTCTTGCCATTCAACTCTTAGCTGAAATATCATCTCCGAGAGGCCTTCCCTGGCCACCCTGTCACTGCCTGCTTCACCCCGCTCAGCAGTCACTGCTGGTTTCTCTCCTGTGTTTCCTGGTCTGCTGTTCATAAGTGGCCAAGAGTAAGGACTTTGTCTGCCTGTTACCGCTTACCTAGGCCAATTGCCACATGTCGCAGAGCCTAGGAGAGGCCTAGGAGAGGTTCTTAAGACATAGTGAGTGAATGAGTGATTGGGTGAACCTGCAGTTGAGTGTGACACTGAGGGTCTTGTCTGAGCTATTCTCCCCGAAAGCTCCCCAAGCAGAGTGCCCCGCAGAGAAACCCACTCAGCCTTTCTCTCTGCAGCCTGGCTGTCTCTTCCTCCGCAACGTGCTGGTGCTGGCCCTCCTGGGGCCCACAGGACCCCAAGGTGCAGTCTGCCCCTGCCTCCGCCAGCCCTTGCTCCCCCCACCTTATATCCACCCTTGCATTTCAGAGCACTACCGGGGGTCAGTGCAGGACCGGGCCCACCCTCAGCTGCCCCTTCTGACAGGAACAAGAAAACCAGCAGCAGCATCACCACCCAGGGGCTGAAAAAGTTCTTCTTGGCCCTGGGCCAGGGCTCACGGCCCAAGTTGGGCAAATCCCGCAGCTACAGTGTGGAGCAGCTGCAGCCCCCTGCGCCTGGCCTGGCTTCACACACCAGCACCCCCAAAGTGAAGAGAGCCCCATCGTTACAGTCCCTGCGTCTGGTGAGTCCTGAGTGCCCAGGCAAAGGCTGTGTGAGGCCAGTGGTGGGGTAGCCACCATGGGAATGAAAGGTGAAAGGAGAAACAAAATGCCAAGGAGGCAGCCCGGGGAGGCCAAGGGGGAGAAGGGGAGGCTCCTGGCTTCCCACAGTTGACCACAGTGGGGGTAGCGGCATCCCACACTTCCATTCCTCCCCTCCACCCCCCACCCCCCCACCACAGCTGCCTGGCCTGGGCTCATCCTAGACTCCTCCCTTTCCCCATCCCTCAACTCTGCCACCTCTGCCAAGACTTGTAGTCTACTGCCTGGTCGTTCTAGAACCTTCTTCATGGCCACAGTGCCTCTTAGTCTAGCACAAATCACCTCATACCTGGATTACCTCCAGACCTGACTGGCTTCCAGAGTGGTCCTTCTGACTCGGAAATCGGGCCTTGCCGCTCCCTTGCTTAACAGAGGCTATTGGTTCCCTTATCACCCTCGAGACATTGCCACAGGGTTTCTGTGATCTGGCTGCTTTGATCCCTCACCACTCTCCTTCTAACACTCAGTCCCAGTTGTTCTTGACCTTGAAATTCTGTAATGAAGGCCACACACTGTCTAACTTTGAACTTTCCTGCGAAATGTTTCTCCCACCTTCTCTACCTGCTTCCTCCGTGGACACGTCAGCTGTGGCCTCCTCCAGGAAGCCATTCCCTACCCTCCCTCCTTGGGCTGAGCTGGGGCCATTGGGGGCAGGGGCTGGGCACCCTCTGCTTGTGATTCCATCTCACTCGGGCCTTCCCTCCTGGCTGGGATTTGCTCTAAGTGTTTTAATTGACTTTTGTTTATCTTCTCCTACTGGAGTGTGACTTTTTTGAGGGAACGCCACTTGATCTTTACATTCCCAATATTTAGCACAATGGCAAGTACAGTAGCATAATGCACAGTGAACGAGTGAGTGAGTGAGTGAGTGAGTGGATGCAGGCAGCCCCGCTGAGCTCTCCCCCCACATGCTGGAGGATGAACCGACAGCAGCTCACTGTCTCTCAGCTAGGTTTCTGAAAACCCTGAACTGTTCCAGGCATTTCCAGGTATTATGTGTGTTCTTCTAGTCCCTGTTCCCCTCCCTGGGTAGAACGAAGCAGGTGATTGTGGTTTGGGGTATTGGAGCCTTTCATTTTCAGGCTGAATGAAAATTCCATTTCGATCTGGTACCAGGAACACTACCTGGTATGTGGTTGGCACTTAATAAGTATTTGCTGGATGCCCCTGACCAAGTGGCTCACTTGGTTGGAGTGTCATCCTGTTTACCAAAAGGTCATGGATCCAGTTCCCAGTCAGGGCACAGGCCTAGACTGCAGGGGTCACGGATCTAGTTCCCAGTCAGGGCACAGGCCTAGACTGCAGGGGTCACGGGTTCAGTTCCCAGTCAGGGCACAGGCCTAGACTGCAGGTTCACTCCCCATTTGGGGCACACACAGGAGGCAACTGACTGATGTCTCTCTCTCCAATCATTAAACATATCCTCAGATGAGGATTTTTTTTTAAAGTATTTGCTGGATGAATGAATGGAAGGCAAAGAAACGGAAGCAGATCAGCTGGAAGCTGGGAAGAGGAGCCTGGGGTCACACTGCGCTCCTGGATTGCTTTCCCCAGATGGTTACATTTGGCCCCCACGTGTCTGAGCCAGGGGGCCTGCTGTGCTGCCCTCAGAGCTCTGGTCTCTGTGATGCCCCCGAGGGAAGTGACAACAATGCCAGTGTAGTAGAGGCGCTGTGGGCAACGTAAGCCTAGTGGGTGAGGAGAGAAAGTGAGCTGGAGAGAACGAGTGGGAGCAAGCATGGGACAGGCTGAGCAGTAGAAATCAAGAACTGGAAAAAGAAGATAAAAGAGGAATCCGTCTCACTCAAAAATACTCGTGACTTCCTGTTAGACTGTGGTGCTGCCGAGCGTGTGGGGTGAGAGGGTGGGTGGGCGCTGCAGCGGCTTGTTTCCATTGTGCCCTCCTGAGTGGGCAGTGGCCCTGTTCTCACGCCCGACCGCGCCGGCTGCTCCCACATCCTCTGTGGGCTGTGGCTTTTTATCTTTGAACCCACGTCCGGAAGGCTGTCCTCCGCAGGGAACTCCTGCCTGGCCTTCAGGTCTGAGTTAAACGTGACTTCTCCCGGGAAGCCTTCTCAACCTCTGATACAAATCAGCAACCCCCCACCCCACCCCTGCCACTTAAGTTTCTGGGTAACGTGCCTGATTTCTCTAGAGCATGGATTCCAAATGTAATGCATGTCTGGAATATTTGCTTAAAAGTCTGCTTCTCCCTGCCTCCGTCTCTACCATTCCCACCCCCCACCTTCAGAATGGCCTCCTCATTGGGTCAGTTTCTAGAACACAGATCAGATCTTGTCTGATGAACATCACTCAGGGGCTCCTTAGCAGGCCATATAAGCTCCCTCCAGGGCTGGCCCCTTGCTCCCATCACCTCTACAGCCTAGCTACCCAACACATGAGTGTGATCCTGCACCTGCCCTGCTTTCTCTCGTCTCTCCATGTCTTTGCACCTGCTGTTTCTTCTGCCTGGAGCACCCTGCTTCTGTCTTCACCTGGAGAATGTGGGCTTCAAGTCTCACCTGGAGGTCAGCTCCTCTAGTGTCCCTGGAGTCTCTTTCTGCTTCCCTGCACATCATCCGCGCCTTCAGCCGAGCACTTACAACTGCATTTAGGGCTTCTGACTTCTCTGTTGCCCTCCCCTCATCGGGGGGACTCCTCGAGGGACTTTGGTCTTTTCCACCTTTTTTGTCACAATGGTTTAAGGTACACACTTAGATAAAACATTTTTAATGTAACTGATCATAAAAGGGATTCTAAAGAATCACAAAACAATATTTAGGATTTTAACTCTAAAATTGTGTTTCTTATTCTATAACTAATTTGCTTTCACTTTTTTCTTATCAAGAAAATCAGATTTTCCTGATACGTGAGATAATTAGTGTTATTGCACTAAGTTTTTATTTCAGCACAAAAAACTCCCCCCAAAACTTGAAGCTTCAGATCGCCTGTGTAGGCCCAACTACTTGAGTAAATTATGAGGATTCTTGTTGAGCACTTTGAAGTAATGACAAAAACTGCTGTATTACTTTGACAGAGGGCCCTCGGATTCATTGCTGGGGTCAAGTCTGTGGACCCCTTGCCAGGTTGACCTGCAATATTGGCTCTTTACCACTAGGTGTCACCCTCTCACCAACATCGGAAAGCTGCCTCCTTTCAGAACCTCCATTCTCTGCTGAGTGGCAAGGTGGACAGGTCCAGCCTGTACCTGATAGGGGAGCCAGGGGACCACAGTGAATCTGGCAGGTAAGAGTGAGCAAGTGGGCAAGGGCTTTGGAGGACAAACTCAGAATGGACAGTGGAGCCATAAGCTGAGCTCCTTGCCTCAGCAGCCGGGCCCTGAATGGGATCCCCTTAGGAGAAAGGGAGGCGAACTTTCTGAGCCTCAGGTGCCATAGAGGTTGTGGAGCCCGTACCTCATCACGCATGCCCTGTGAGAGCTCCGTGAAGGTGTGTGGTGCTGGAAGGGGTGCAGTAGGACAGCACTCCCTCCATCCCTCTGCTGTCTGATGATACCTTGAAACCAGAATGTTCAGAGAGCTAAAGACCAAATTAAAGACCCAGAGACAGCGACCCCAAAAAGGGCCCTTGACCTGTGACCCTGCCTGGAGAAGCCCCACTCTCTCTGATGAGCTCCATCAGAGCACCCTCTCTTACCTGGAGCTCCATGGAGGGACTTCAGGGTGTCCGTTAACTCCTGGAAACTTCATATAAAATTGTCTTCCTCAGGGTCTCAGAGAAGTCTCTGCAGCTGAAAAGATGGAAAACTATGCTCTGGTCCGGGGGGCTCCTGGTCCAGCAGCAGGCTCTGAGCAGCTTCAGGCGTCTGTGGGAACACGACAGGCTCAGCCCTGGCAAGCTCTTTAGCTGGAGCCCCAGCCTTCGGTGGCACTGTGGAGAGGCACCAGTCGTCTTTAAGCCAACAAGGCGCTGGAGCCCAGTGCCGCCCTCTTTGCCCTCACTCAGTCTTGGTCCCCTTGCAGGTTCGCCAAGGCCCCGCCCCAGCGTGCGCTCAGTGTGGAGGATGTGAGTGCCCCCAGCCTGGCCCGCGCAGTGGGCCGAGTGGTGGAGGTGTTCCCAGACGGCACAAGCCAGCTGCAGCTACAGCGCTCCCCAGAGGGCACTTTTGGCTTCTGTGTGGCCTCCGGGAATGGGCGCCGGGACTCAGGTAGGCCCCCTGTGCTTTCTGGGCTCCAGAGCCCTGGGACCTTAGCAAACTGCAAGGTGCCTTTTGGCTGTGGTCAGAGGCTTTTTTCTGCTCTTTGGCAGAGCAGTGGAGCTCTGGGCTCAGAGAGCCTCTTGTCGAAAGGACTGGAGTTCTCCCCACACGGGCTCTTTCTGCAGAGTCAAGGTATGGGGCTGCTGGAGGAGGTAGCTCTTGGCAGGCTTGACCCCACTGTCCCCTGCTGTCTGCTGGAATTCTTGAAATCAGAATCTTGAAGGCCGACTTTTCACTGGGGAACCAGAGGGAGATTGTTTCTGCTTGCCCGTTCTGAGAGGTGACCCCTTTGATGTGGCTGAGGTGTTTTAATGGTTCCCTCCTCCAGTGGATGAGTGTGTCTGGGCACGGGGCTTGTGCCTGCCTACCTGTGCGTCCAGGTCACTCCCTCAAGGCTGGCTGTTCATATGCACCCTATCTCCCAGACCCTGGGAGAGCCAGGAGGAGCATTCAATGATGCATAGAGAAAAGTGCCTGGCACTTTTCTTCCCTTTCCCCTTCAGAAAGAGAATGTATTTGGGGAGCAGCACTCCAGACGGGGGCCCACATAATCTGCATCATGTTGGTGTGAGATCACACACAACCGGTCATGTACTCTGCCCCCCATTCTCCTTGAAAGTCCCTTCAGGTTCCTTTGCAGGTAGTGTGCCCCCCTACCCCTTTACCCGTCGTGGAGTTCTGATGGGCAGAGGCCTGTAATCACCAAGGGCTCCTTGGGCTCTGCCCTGGCCTGCTCCCCCAGGCACCCCTTACCTGGGTTGGTGAGAGCTCTCCCCTGTCCTGCCCAGGTGGTGTCCTTCCCCTGCTGCTGCAGCTGGCCGTTGGATGTCACAGAGATCCCCGTGCATGCATGACAGGGCTGGTGCGGTGCCTCCTTGCCACAGACCATCCTCCAGCAGCCAGGAGTCCCTTTTCCTGGGCCCCCACGGGGCTGTGAGCTGGGGTTGGTTCGAATTCCTTGCCAAAACGTCAGGACGCTGGTGCTGCCTTGCTGCCCATCACACCCGATTGTACACAAGCATGAGACGACAGCTCCTAATACAGCATCGAGATCACACACCCTTAACAAGGCTGTGTCTGGCAGACAATAAATGCCTACAAAAGCAGTCTCCCTGTCATACTTTTGTCATGACTTCCAGTTGTGAAACCCACCCCAGAGTCTCCCCCAGATGGCTGGCATGACATCAGTGTCTGGTCTGGCTCTGGCTGCATTCTTGTGGGTTTTCTCATCACTCCCCACCTCACGTCCAGCTGTAGAGCAGCCGTTTCTGTAGGCTCCACCCCTCCCTGCCTTACCTGCCTTTTTCCAGCAGGCCAGCAGTTCAAACACCAGACAGAAGAGGTGAAAGGCAGGGCGCGAGAGCTGTGAGAGAAGCCTGTGCAGCCGAGATGGCAGCTGTCCCTTGTCGGGAGGGAGGCGTTTGTGCAGGAAAGGCTCAGCGTGGCTGAGAAGCACCGAAAGGGAGTTCCACAACTCCGACCAGGGGCAGGGAACATGCCAAAAGATTGGATTTGCTAAACCCAGAGCTACAAAGCTTCAGGTGCCTTGGAGGAGATTTCAGTGCACATTGAAACCCAAGTTTCAGAGGATGGCCTCTGAAAAGCTTGACTGTTAGGGCCAGAAGCTGGGAGGAGTGGACCAGAGAGATGACTTCCCACTGGTCCCAGATGTGTCAAATGGCTTCAAGTCAGAGATTTAGGAATGGGACAAGATGCCCTTTTGAGTGAGTCCCTTCTAAGGAAGCTGATTCTAGAAAGAGGAGGTAGGGAGTAATGCACGGCATTCAGTGTGGAGGGAGCCAACTGGCCCAGCCCTTCTGGGGAGCAGGGAGGGCACTCAGGTGGTGCTGAGCTGCCCCTGTGAATTCTGTGGGTGCTGTCAGCCACACAAGCTGCCCCCTGCAGTCCTCCAGCAACCTGAACTGTTCCCTCCGCCTTCTCCGGAAGAGGCTGCTCCTCCTCTAATCTCTCAGGTGGAGGCAGATGAAGGGGTTTGGAAGGTTTTGAGCGGAAGTTGAGATGAGAGCGGCTCCCTCTGCCAGACTGTCTTCCACTGTGCGGCCAAGAGAGGCCAGGGACACAGGCCTAGCCAGCCCTGAGGCCGCGGTCGGACAGGACCGGGAAAGGAGGAGAAGCAGGTTCTCCCCAGGCTCACTCTGCACTTCAGAGACTCAGGAATGGTCCTATTAGCCAGGCAGGGCCTCTCAGGGGCGGTGGGGAGGGAGGGGAAAGGGGGGGAGGGGTGACGAAGGGGAAAGCAAGACACCATGGCTTTAAACATGAGGGTAAGATTTTTATGTCTCTGGGCTTTTGCCCAGAGAACTCCTAATTCCAAATGAGGAACCATATCCCAGGAAGACTGGGGCCAGGGCCTGCACTAGGCAATGCTGTGAAGCAAACCAGGCTTGGATGGGGCCTCAGCTACTTCAGTGGTGCCTTCCCTCTACCCCCCACTCCAGCGACTTGAGGCCAGCAGTGAATCTTGTTTGTGAGAGCCACCTAGCACAGTACCAGCCACCTGTAGGTCTTTTTCTTAATTTTTAAACATTATTTTCCCCCCTATTCTACAATCAAAGCTCATCTCAGAAAATGCTAAGACTAGCTTGTTCACACTGGGGTATATATGAATAATTAGAGCTGAAAGCATTATTTGTACTGGGGACATGTTCAAACAGGAGATGGAGATACGAAGTTATACCACAGAGGTAGGCACACCATATCTATGTATAAAGCCAGCTGTGGTTTTGAGTGGTAATAATGGGGGGGGGGGTGTGTGCACGTGTGTGTGTGTGTGCAGAAGTGCCCTGTATGAACACCTGCCCCTGCCTCCCTGCAAACAGCACCCCCTGGTCAGCCTGCCAGAGATGCATGTGTCTAATTTCACTTGTTAATGTCTCTTGTTTTCCTTTGCAGGCTTCTACGTGCAGGAGATGGCCAACGCCAGCACGGCCAAGCTGTACTCGGGGCTGCTGGGGGTGGGGGATGAGATCCTCGAGGTGAACGGGGCCAAGGTTGCCGGGCTGGGACTGGCTCATATTAAGGAGCTCCTGGCCCATGCAGAGAACTTGTCACTCCGTGTGCTGAGGCAGAGGCCTGTCCCGCGATGACCCAGAGGTGCTTTGGTCCTCACTGTCACCCCCTCGGAAGCCACGAACCGCCCAGGGGGGATGCCTGGGAATGCATGAAGCTGCTTGGAAGGGCAGAGTGGCATGGAATGCCCTCGGCTGTGGCCCAGCTTCTCTGATTGACCACCTAAGGGAAAGGGAAGGAGCCTATTTGTATATTTTGTTTAAGAATGTAATTTATGCAGAACAAGGAAAAGATGGGTGCCCGTGCCTGAGGTGGTGTCAGTAGCTTCCTGCCCCTTTGCTGGCAGGGGGAGCAGAGAGTTTCCTCGAGTCATTCGGTGGGTCCCTGAGCATTGCCTAAACTCCAGGTTCCGCCCTACTCCTTGGCAAGTGTTCCTGTGCCTCCCACACATCAGAACCAAAGAAAGTGCTGGGCCACATTGGCCCAGTACCTGCCTTTTTTAGGCTTGTTCCTCCTGGCTCCCATGCCATGCCTTGGCGCTTTTTCTAGAAATGGGCAAAGTATCCCAGGAAAATAGCCTTGCAGCCATTGACCACATATTCCAAACCAAAAACTGGAACATGTCTGGTGTGAGAACATCTGGGAGATGTTATCTGGTAACCAGAATACTAAAAATTTCTTGTGATACATAAGGTTGAAGGGAAAAAAAAATGAAACAGATTCCAATTTCCGGGAAGTACAGCTGTGGCTAGTGAGACAGGCCAGACCAGCTCCGTCCCCACTGCCCTGCCCAGATCCAGGCTGCAGCAACCGGAGCCTGGCCACGAGGTCTGCTGTCTTCCTTCTGTTGAGCTTGGGACACTCGGTGCAGCTAGTGCCAGGCCATCCCCAGCCACAAGCTCTCTGCCCAGACTCCCTGACAGCAGCTGTGGCTAGTCCAATGGGCCAGGGGGATGGGCTGTCCCACCTGGTCACTTCCCCTCTCTAGGTCAGAACACTGCCTAAAGGGTTAGGACTCTGGGAGTGGATGGCCATGTATCAGTTTTAATTTATTAAAAAGCAGATCTGAAGCTTCTCCTATCCTGAGTTGCATGAATTTTGGTCTAGATGCTTGCTCACTTGACCTCCACTAGCTATAGGCAGGGGCCTGGGGTGGGGGTGAAGAGGGAGGAGACAGGCACAGCAGTGGGCTGTGCTGGGCATGTCAGAGGGAAGGCGGGTTGACAGAGTAGATGCAGACACCTCCAGAGCCAGTCCTCGGGCTGGGAGAGGAGCCCTGGGCAAGGTGTGTTTATGAGCAGGAAATGGAATGAAGCTAATAAACTTTTTTAAAAAAGCGGGACCTTGAATTGGTACAACTGGGGGGTGAGGTGAAGTGGGCAGCTCAGGGCTGTTTTAGAACATGGCTGGGTGTGGGCTATGGTTAAAAACAAGCACAGCCTTCAGGAGGATTGGGTTAAAATGAGAGTTAAGCAGCTTTCAGGGAACAAAGTCACTGAAGGACGCATGTGGCCTCAGGGAAAGGGGGTGAGATGGGACAGCCATCCTGTGGAGTGTGCGTGTTCTCCCATCCTAGGGTGTCATCCGCAGGAGCCAATGAACTCACACAGCATGGCTGGATGGGGAGGCTGGGCGCACTTGGGCTGGAAAATGGAGGGATAACATGAGGGCTGTGGCAGTGAGCAGAGGGAGGGCCAAGGGCACAAATACTTGGGATATCAGGGTGTGAAGAAGGCACTGGGACACCTCATAGACCAACCTGGGGCCTCCGAACTGTAGAAATGGACCCATAGCAGGAACCTATAGGCATGGGGAAACCCTGGTAACTCCTGTGCCCCAGTTCCTAGCCTTAAGATATTCCTAACCTAGACTCAAGAAGATGTCTGCCTTCCAAAACAGACTCTTTGTGGTTAACAGGACCCAAATTCATAATCAGAGCCTAGCAGTCATTGTTTACAGAGTTCTCTCATGCACACTGCACACCCAGAAAGCCACACACTAAAGAGGCAAGCCTCCTGCCGTGTGTTCTTGAATTCTGAGCCACGCCTTATAAAGAGGTTCCTGAAATCATATTTCAACCAATGGGCTGGGACCTGGCCCATCCACTCAGAACTGCACAGCAGTAGTCTCATTTGCATCTTTGTGAACCAATCAGAACACAAGATTTTGACCAATCAGGACAGTGCTATTTGGACCACTCAAACTGCAAACTTGGGAGTCCTCATTTGCTAGAAATGAACCAATCACAGACTAGGGCGGGGTTTTCTATAAAAGGCGGCCTCCAGCGTGTCTCAGCAGAGCCATTTTGGTTTTTAGCTGGTGGTGTTTTTTATTTGGTTTACGAACTGTTCCCTGTATGGTTTCCCCTCCTTCTGCGCTCTTGTCCACCTTAGGTTGGTAACAGCAAACTTTTGTTGACAGAGGTCATGAAACGGAGAAATTTCATGCTGAAAAAGCTAAGGGTAAAAGGCTCCTCTGTTCTCCTTGCATCTAAGGTAAAGACAACTTACCTTTCCAGCCCCAGCAGGGAAGAAATGGAAGGAAATAGGGCCGTTGGGTCTTGGGCAAGACAGGGAAATGTCTCAGGAGTTCTGAGCATTCTGCATCTTATCTCCAGGTCAGGGTCAGGCTCTTGACATATCAATTTATTTTGTCCTTAAAGTAGGCCTGCCAGGGATGTCCTGTTTATTGTTTTCATTTCTACAGATGAAGAACCAAGATCAGCAACAATAACAGGGCATTCAGACCCTGCTCCTCTGACGCAGAGGCCGCGCCGCGCCCCGCCCCCTATACCAGAAAACCCTTGTTAGAAGGCATGGGGGAAGGGGGAAGGGGAAGAAGCATTCTGGGCTGTGAAGTAGACCTGCCTTGTTGTAATTTCAGTGAGGCAGAGGCGCCCTTTCCTTGGGGTAAAGTGATGTCAGGGCCCTGTCTTATGTAGGTGGGAGGGGACTTTGGTTCCTCCAGATGTCCTTCTGACTTTCCCCATTTCTGCTGCCTAGGGTCCAGCCCTGTATGCCCTACAGGACCATCAGAACCCTCACTTAGAACTAGGAGCCAGGCCATGTGCCAGGCAGAAGCTCAGGTTGGTGAGATGGGCCCTACCTCAAGCTGCCAGAACCTAGGAAAGGCGCTCAACCGTTACCGCCAGGCCAGGTGTGTGCAGCAAGAGAGGCTGGCACCTGGCGTGCGTGGGGTAAGGAGCCTGGGAGTGGTCTCAGACCAGCTGGGGGCGGGAAGCTTACAAGGAGGTGCGTCCATGCAGGGTTTTATAAAATGGGTGGGAACTCACAAGAAGGGGAAGAGAAAGGATGACGTTCAGGCACGGAAAATGAATGTCATGTGCAAAGGTGTGGCTGTTTCCTGTGTCTCACCTGTACCCCCACCCTCATCCCGGAGCAGTTTAATGTGTCCAGACCTCGATTCACAGGAGGCACAGAAAGTGGCACCAACTTTGGCTTCATACAAGTCAATATCCTTAGGGTGAAGCCAAGTTCAGAAGCCACTAGCACAAGCCAGGCGGTCCTGGGCAGGCCGGCCCCCCGCCGACGCCTGTTTGGACTTGCTTTCAGGGGCCTCTCTCGGCAGGCAGGCGTGTCCTGCTCCAGGTGCCGGGCGGGGGTGGGGAGACAAAGTCGCGGGCCAGTTACTGTGCGCCGGCTCCCGCCCTGCGCCCACCTGCCAGGCTCCAGTCGCGCGCGCACTTCACGAGGGGCGATTTGGCTCCGATGCGGGTGGGCCTCTGCACCGGCCACGCCATCTCAGTCACGTGGCCACTGGGAGGCGCCGGCCTCGCCGGCCTTCGAGCCTTGGTCGCGTCCTCGTCTCCGCAGGAGCGGAGATGGGCCCCGGGTGCTCTGTCCGCGGGCGGTGCAGAGGGGCGTGCACTCAGGTAGAGCCACAGCTGGGCCGGAGCCTGAAGTCTCCCGCTTGGGTTCTTCGGAGGTGGGGCTTAGGTTTACACACCCACCACCCCCTACACGCAAGACACTTTGCTCGGCTGAGATGGCTCTCGAGAGGCTGGGATGAAGACATCCAAACTTTGCCCTCGAAGATCGCACGGGGCAGGCGGGCCAGGGAGCACAGAGGGACAGACTCTGGGAATTTAACGGTGACCGAGACTCGCTAAAATTTGGTGGCGAAGGCGGCAGCCAGGGTAGGAGTTGTAGCTGGGCAGAGGTATGGGAGGGGGAGGAGGGATGGGGCCCCGTTGCAAGCGGCATCACGCGTGAAAGAGGGACGGCGGGCATGGCTCGTATTTGGGAAATCAAGGTTAACTTGGGAATTCAGGCACGTGTAGTTGCTGGGCTGTCTCTTTCGCAAATATTGCAGAGCTCTCTTGGGGGCTTTAAGGACAGAAACCTGATTGACTCCTTAGGGCAATTTTGTGAGGGAGGGATCCCTTTTCTCCAGTATCAAAACTAGGAGCCAGAGACTTAGAGGATGAGTTGCTTATCCAAGGTCACACAGCAAATCATTAGCAGGGGCAGGACTTGAACCCGCCCTCCAATTCCCAGCCTGCGTCCATCTGGCCTTTGGGGACCCTGTGGGATTCGCTTCACTTGGAGGCCATGGGGCACCCCCTCTGGTGCCCACACAGACTGTGGGCAGAGCAGTGGCCCGGCTGCTGACCTTCACTTGGGCTGGGGGAAGGGCTTTGCTTGCGTTTTCCTGCAGGGAACGGGGCTGACGTTCTCACTGCCTGCCCGGAGGAGGGGGGCGGGTAGGAGGAAGCCCGCACTCCCCAGAGTGTCTCTGAACTGCAGGCACAGCCCGCTTGTGGCCGCAAAGCTGTCTTCTGTGGGCCGAGAGCAGCACCAAAAAAAAGTTAGTGCCTCCCACAAGTTAAGAGTAGGGTTTGTTGGGAAACGCTTCTTTGCGGGTGTGTGTCCTGAGTTGTAGTTTAGTGTCGTTAATGGCCCTGCTCTGGGGAGCAGTAAAGAACTCACCCTGGGTGCTAAGAGGGTGGAGAAAGAAGGGGTAGGGGGAGCCTGGTCCCTCCATCCCTGCGGTGGGCCATGAGCTGCCTGCTAGCCTTCCCAGACCTAGTGTCTGGTCAGAATGTGCCTGGCCCCTGGGAAAGAGGCATCCTTGACTTTACATCCCTGTCAGCAAGGGGAAGCCCCTATGCCAGGGTGGAGTGCAGTATGACTGGACTTCCTGGTCCTCCAAACTGGCCTCCAGGCAGCAGGATTCCCACGTGGGTATTTATTTATTGTCCAGAGCTTGGGTTGTTGGTTGCGTGATCCAGACCTGTCCCACCTCCACATATTCATCACCTATCCATCTGCTTAGCTTATTCGATGCCTTTGCTGGAACACCTTCCCCTTGTCCACCCACGGGCCCACTGGCAGCCGTAAAAAATACTAGAGGTGCCTGCCCTGGGAAGCATTCCCTGACACCTTCATGCTGACTTTGGCTCCTCTCCTAGTTCCTATAGACACTGGTACCAAGGGCTCTTTATTGTGATTCTTTAAACAGAATTGCTGTTTTATTCTGCACCAAACTTACCTGGCAACAGCTGGACCTCCCTGGTACCCAATCCATTTCCCACCCAAATCCCCAGGCTGGTTCTGGAGCTATTCAAAAGGCCCTGCTGTCATTAGACCCCCCTCCACCTCACCCCCACCTCCCACCACCTTCCGATCCTCTGTGAAGTTTCTGTCTTTCCGGTAGAGCCAGAGCACCTGCTTAGAAATGGCAGCAGCCTTTGTTGGCAAGCAGCTGTGCCCAGCTCTCTCAGGCTGTGGATTTGACCAGGTCGGAGTACTGGGCCCAGAGGAGGGGGCTGCTGGGATTGGCTCTGATATCTGTCCACAGAGCCAGACCTTAACAGCTGCCCTGCCAGGCCTGGAGGGGTATCTGGGGGTCTCCCATGGATGCCAGGCTGCCTGCTGGGCCTGCCTTTGTCTTATCCTTCTGCAGTCTGGGCTCAGGCCCCAACTCACAGTGTGGAGCTGCCCTTAGGAGTCTGGCCCAGTGCCAGGCACTGGGGAGAGGCCTGTCCTGCCCTTGGGCAGCCCATAGCCCCAGGTGGAGACAGCTACAGCTGTGGAAAGGGACCAACCAGTGTGCCAAGGGCTGCAGAGGAAGTCCCAGACAGGTGGTCCCATCCACCTGGTGAGCAGAAAATCTTCCCGGAAGAGCCAGCCGCAGGCTCAGCAGCCTCCATCCTGCTCTGGCGCGCTCTCAGGAGCACAGAGTGTGCAGGCTGGGAGCTCACAGCGGTGTGCGGACGCAGCCGTTCTGACTCACCCTGAGCAGTGCAGACCGAGTCTCTGGGCCTTCCTGAGTGTGCACAGTGACTCTGAGTCACTTTTAGCACACATCTCCAGCCTCGGAAACCAAAGCTCCAAAACACAGGGCTGGACAAAAGTGGATTTACAGTTACACTGTGATATTCTTTTGAGTTAATAAAGCCTTTGTAACAGTCGTAACCTGCTTGGCTTTTTTCTGTACGAACAACTGTAAACCTACTTTTGCTCACCCCTGTGTCGTCTTATCAAAGCTGACCAGCCTGAGGTCCTTGAACTCCACTCTGGGCTTACAGGGTTTGAGACGTGGTTAGGTCTCTGGCAACTGGTGTCCGAGCTTCATTTTGGGCGCTGCTGGAGTTCGGTGCTTTAATCCACTGTGGACTTGTACCACTGCTCTTTTCATGCTTCTTCCTCTCCTTAGTATTCCTCCACCATTTCTCTGGTTAGAAAGACAGCTTAGTGAAGCCCTGGCTGATGTGGCTCAGTGGATTGAGCGCCAGCCTGTAAATCAAAGGGTTGCCGGTTCAGTTCCCAGTCTAGGGCACATGCCTGGGTTGTGGGCCAGGTCCTGCAAAAGACAACCACACGTTGATCTTTCTCTCCTTCTCTTTCTCCCTCCCTTCCCTTCTCTAAAATAAATAAGTAAAATCTTAAAAAAAAAAAAAAAAGACAGCTTAGTGAAATATCTGCTTGCCACCACTGAAATCTGAATGGCATCTTTTTTCTGTTAAGGGATGCAGTGTAATGGTCCAATCAGACTTGGGTTCCAATTCTGCCAGTAGTTACTAGTTGTATCTTTGGGCAGATTTCTTGACTGCTCCTTGCCTCTGTCTTCAGGTGTAAAACAGGCCTCGTGGGGTTGTGAGAATTAAACCCGGAGTTTTGCTCCCTGTCAGGTCCCTAATGCCTTGGTCAAAGGCCTGCCTGGCACATCAGATCAAATGTTGGCCAGAAGTACTGGTGTTTTTTAATGAGATACAAAATTTGAGAAATTTGCTCACAGCAGAGTTGACAGTCCCTTCCCAAAGGCTGCCCAATCTTAATGTGAACTTTTGTGAGCACACACAGAAAGCATTTAATGGTGTGCATAGAGAGGGGCATAGGGAAGAGGGAAAGGAGGAAACACCACTGCAGAGGTCAGAGCCAAGTCCAAGGTGGCTTCTGGGGCTTGTCACCTCTGCTCTGAGAGGTACACTGGTGGGGACTTTTTGCTTATGCTCCGTCTGTGCCTGCCCTAGACAGGAGCTGCTGCTAAGGTTCTGGGTGTCAGCACTTTGGTAGGAGGGGCCCTGCTCCCAGAGAGCTGAGACCCTGGAGGCCGAGGATCAAGGTTTACTGATTTCACTTGGGCGGTATACACATTGTGGCCCCATGGACGGTCTCCCCTTCCTGTGTTCCATTTTGCCTCCGGTCTTGCCTTTTCATGTTTCCCCTTTGAGTTCTATGTAGGACTTGCAGCCAGTGGGGACCTTTTGAATGACAGCCGCGCAGCAGAGTCACGAGTGGAGCCCAGGCACTTGCAGATTCAATTGCTCCCCTTGTCCACATTTCCCTGTGGGGTGCAGGGCACTGATCTGCTTTCAGGAGGGGATGCATATAGCCGTTTCCTCCTTCTGAACGTCTTCCTGCTCAAGTATGAACCATGACCCTTAGCATGAGCACACGTTCCTTTAGCAAGGCTCGTCAGTATGCTGGTTTGCCTTTTCCCTTCCTAAGCTGGTTATTACCATTTTAGGGGAAATCAGGCCCAGGACTTGGGACACACAGAGGTGCCAATTTCTGTGCCAGGCACTGCAGCACAGTAAGTGGCTCTGCCTCTCACCAGCTGTGTGACCTTGAGTCAATTACTTGTGTCCCAGTTTCCTTATCATCAGATTTGAGGTACTATTGGATGGGGAAACGTCACAGTTTCATACAGCCGTTTTTAAGTATTAGGTATGTTAATTCAGACAGAGTACTTAGAACAGTGCCTGGCACGTCAATGAAGGTGCCCAGTTAATGAGTGAGGATGATCATGGCCAATGGATTGCAGATGCCTGCCCCTAGGGAGCGTATGTAGCTTCCTCGTGTCTTCTCGAGTGGGACTGAGGGCAGGCACCTCCAGCTACAGACTCGGGTGACAGTTTGCTGACACTTCAGTGAGGGGGGGTGGTAAAGGACTCACTTCCTTTTGTGTTCTAGTCTGTCCGTTACCCCAGAGTCCTAGTCCCAGCTGAAACTCTGTGCTGTGTAATATCCTGAATACACAATATGGTTGTTTGGGGACTTAAGAATCCACGTAACCAGCTCAGCCAGAGAAAGTGCAGTTTGGCGTCCGTCTGTCCAGCAGCCGCAGACGTCCCCGCCCCAGGTGTATGCTTATGTCCATGTTAGTAGTGGGGTGCAAGGCAGCGGGAAGCCAGGCTTAGGTGTGAACAGAATAAAAACAGAAACCAACCAACCAAACTTGAAAGAAAAAGAAAGAAAACAATTTAGGACAAAGCTCATGGTCTCTCCATTTCTCTTTAATACTGAATAATATTCTTTACACAGTTGTAACATGATTTCAAGAGCAGAAGAAAAAAACATTGCTGATAGACTTCTGGGTGTAAAAATATCACTTTAAAGGACAGCTAGTTGAAGTTTCATTTCACACAAGTATTTAAAAACATTTTTCCAGTTTATAGTATCATCAAATTTTGTTTAATGTCAGGACCACAACAAACGCTGTGGAAGATGTTTTATTTTGTAGGGATGGCTCACTGTAGCTTGAATCCCACAAAGCAGTAGCAGTGATTCTCAAACCAGAATGGGCTCAGAATCTCCGGAGGGGCTCTTGAAACACAGCCTGCTGGCCCCACCCCCTCTGGGAGCCTGTGGGTCGGGTGGGCCCGAGAATCTGAGTTTCTAACAAGTCCCCAGGGGATGCTGCCACTGCTGGTCCTACACTTGGAGACCCACGGTGTAGAGAACAAGACCTATCTACCCATGGCGAGGGCTGTAAACTTCTGATACCAGGGCTCCGGCGATCTGCTGGGAGCTGGGGGACAAGGGGAAGCACCATCTGGAAATCACCCAGGCATTTTCACTTCTAATCCTTGATCTCACTTTAGTTTGTACCTTCTAGTTATTTAAAAAGAAACGGTATAGGGTTGTTCATCCTTGGAAGAAAAATATGACAGTTTAGTCCTGCTGAGCATTGCCATGTAGTACACATTCTGTTTAAATTATACTAATTTCTAATAACAAATGAGCCAGTAAAATCATATTTCCACTTAACAAGAAAATGAATCATTTACAGCTTGCTTTCTTTGGCCCTTCCTTGGTTTCCAGGCCGCCCTCCCACTGGGCATTCTCCCAACCTGGGCCAGTTAGGACATAATCACATGGCATTTCCCGTACAAGCAGGTCCAATAGCTTATTAGGGACACCTGGCTGGCCTCTCCTCACCCCGCACAGACGACAGAGCATACTCTATTTTCCTGAGGATTAGGACATCTGCCTCTCCCAGAAGAGACCTTATTTGCAGGGCTGAAACTGCCATTCAGCAGTGGGTCTCAGCTAAACTTATTTTCTGCAAAGCAGGAAAGAACCACCTTGAACTTGGTCCCACCCTGGGGCTGATAGAAAGCTTGGCTGGAGTGGAGCACCAGCTGCCACCAGGGCCAGAAAAGCTGTGGTCAGAGAACAACGAAGCTGGGTGGTCATATCTAACACCTCCGAAATAACCAAGTGGCTTCTAGGTTTGAACACTCACAACCTTAAAAAAGAAATGCTAAAACACACTTCCTCACAAGGATCTGGCTGCAGTTGACAAACCCAGTCCATAAACTGTCCTCTGTGCGGAAGCTGAGCAGTAGAACAGGCTGTGGGCAATCTAAGCACAGCCCCTGTGGCACAGCCTCGGGGAAGGGCAAAGGTCACGTCAGGAGGAAAATGGCACCAATGCCAGGACTTATGTCAGAGGGAAACAAGTTATTTTTCTTTCTTCCTCACTTCCCCAAATAACTGACTCAGTAAAGAAACTATAATGCAGAGAACTCCCAAATATATGTAGATGGCAGCAACATGACAAGGTGCCTCTGTCACTTTCAGAGCTTCAGTGTTTGTCCAACAGGAAAAGGTATCAAGCAGCTGGGGTGACCACGACAAGTTGCTACCAGCTGCCCTTAAGTCATGTCACTGAGGCCAGCTTGTCCTGGAATGTGAGGGCCCCTGGGCCAAGTTCAGGATGCAGCACATCAAATGACTCCTGCGTGTGTTGGGGGAGCTGCTGTTGTTTCATCTTTAGAACAAGGAGACTGAGCTAAGTGATCAAGTTCACTGAGCTTACTACTGTCAGAGACATGAACCCCAGAAGTCAGTTGGTCTGGACTGTCAGCCGCAGCACCAGGAGGGCCACAGCAGGGCTGTTCTCTGCTCTCCTGGCTTCTGGACTTGACCCCAGACAGCAGTTTCCCAGGGACCATTATCAAGTAAGCACAGTGGGAGTGACAGCCGGAGGCAGGCCTTGCGAGAACAGGGCCTCCTTCCTTTGAGCATGAGCATATGTTTTGTGAAGCCTGGGGGCTGGGTAAGGGCAGCTGGCCATTGCGGAAGACCACCTGCTATTATCATGCCAGCCAGGTGACACAGCTGCCCTCACCCAGAAGCAGAGGCCCTGGGAGGAGCCTCTGACAGCCTCACAGGACCTTCCAATGAGAGCTGCCCTTGGTCAGGGACAGTGCAGAGGGGCTACGGGGCTCCTGGTTTGCAGATCTTTTGGCTTCACCTTCTCTCTGCTGTTGATGAACAAAGAACACTCTTCAAGGGAAAAAAAAATTTCTTAAAATATCTGGGAGGGAAAGAAAGGGTAGCAAGAGAAAAAGACAGGAGGGAGAATTAAAGGAAGTGCATCTCATAGTCTGAACTTCAGCTTTCCAGTCAGTCTGAATTCTGTGTGGTTTACAAATCCGTTCCGCCATTTACAAGGCAAAGCCACACAGTCCAAAGTCCACAGAGTGGAAAGCAACTCATTTCTATCGTTCAGTTTTTAGATCTTCCAGTGCTATGAATTCTCTGGAAAGCTCACAGTCCCACTTTGCAGCCAGGAAAACTACCAAGAGCAGAATCCTGGCTCCGCCGCCTTCACGTACAGAAGGTGCAGCCCTTAACAGAGACAGATTTCTCTTGGAGTTAGACTGGGTTTCTCTTCACAGCCCTAATCGCACGAGGTGAGAAGGAGGGGAAGTTGCCAAGTCGTTGGCTCCCAAACCCATCAGTCTGTTTAGCTCTGGCTAAAAGCAGAGAATAATGGGCAAGTCACCAAGTTTCTCCCCCTTGGGCTCGGGCATGAAGATCCTCCCGTGACAGCCGCCACACCACAGTGGCACGGGCCACTGGGACTGTTCAGTTCACACAGAGATCAAATGCTTGACTGGAAACCAAGGCTGTTGCACTTCTGCAGTTGGGTCCCACCCTGGCTGACTCCGTGGTTCAGTGCTCACTCTATCTCCGAGTCAGTTGGTTAGTGACGTGTCCTTCCAATAAACATAGTGGGGTTCTTTCTCCATTATCCATCTCATTCTGCCAGGTCTTTAGGTGATGAATATGGGGTGAGGTGTCAAGACTGAAGGAGGAGAGGGCCGGGACTTGGCTATAGGATGTGATTCCAGCAGCCTAAATCTAACCTAAGGCCCTGGCTTATCCTCTTCGATCACCAATTTGGAGGCTGAGTGGAGGGCTTTCAAATGACCTCGTCTATAGTGACAGCCCAGTCCGGGCGCAACAGGCCTCAGACCCAGGATCAAGCCAGTCGGGCCAGGAGTGCTGTCTGGGGCAGAGCCAGCTCAGGCATACCTGAAGAGGCGGCTGCCGGAGAACGGCTCCTTCACGTGTGGACCGCAATGGCCCTACAGATGGTGCCTAGTGCTCGTATTTTCAGTAAAGGCTCTCTTCCTGAGTATTTCTCTATTCAGCTTCCACCCACAGTCTGGTCTACAATAGTCCCTGTTTAGCAAACACCTGAAATCGGTGGGGTGGGCATGTCAACTCTAAATATATCCAAATGCTGAGTAATTAAGCCTTGGGGTCACAAAACTTGGTCCCTGAAGTCAGTCAGGGGAGTATCTATCTATTCATTAAGGGTCAGGTATGTTCCAAACAGGCCCTTCTGACATACGACAATTCTGCAGGGCACAGCAGATCTGGTGAGAGGAAGATGACAGCATGGCTTCGAAATGGGCCGGTCACGCAGTTCAGAATCCGGGCGCTTGGTGTAGTGTGGAGAGCGGATGAGAACCCTAAGACAAGCTCCACATTTTAACAAAGTCTTAATGAAGACTTGTATATTCTGATGTAAATCTAAGGACCGTCCCTGGTCTCAGTTCCTAAGAAGACTATTTGAGTAAGTCTCAAAACTTAGTAAAACAAATACTCTAGTACCCTACATCTGAAGCCCTTTGTAAGAATTACCCTTTTTTTCTAATGTGAGAAGAAATATTTGTGTATCAAACAGTGTTGAGTATAAACAGGTGCCAACCACCCTCACTTTTATAAAGCTACATTTAGCTTTCATAAGTGTGCAGAATCCCTCATCTGCCACGACCCTAAACATGAGAAAATACCCTTCTTTAAAAACTGTTAACAAATATTTATTAAAAAGTGCAATTCAAAAGTTAACTGGGCAAGTACATCACTGCAAATCACAAAAAATAGGAGGAAAAAGGCCCAAAACAAAACAAAACAAAACAAAAACTGAGAAGTACAAACAAAATAAGAAAAGTTTTAAGAAAAGTTAGGAATGGACCCCAAAAGATGAGGAGGTGAGAAGGCAATGTTAGAACTCTATCCGGAGGTTGCTGCATTTTGCACATGCAAAGGATGACGGTGAAGATGCAGCATAGCCCCCAGGTTCTGACACCGCTCAGCTGCTGCTTCAATATTGGTTATTCACGGGGGCAGGGGGGCGGCTATAAAAATATGCTATGTACATGTGCATGTGGAAGCATTTACAAAGTCACCGGAAGCTTGAAGTTTAGTGTCTCAGCAACTAAAACTCAACTGTAGCATCTGCTATTTAAATTTGGATTGGCTCGGTGATTTGAATGGAAATCAAAATCGATTTGAGTTTGTCAGTAAGTTGTCATCTTATGGGGGGCGGGGGGGGTGGGGAACAGTTCGCCTGCCCTTTCTGTCATTACTCACAAGGCAAGGACAGCCTGGTCCAATACTAGCCTTTTCTGTCATTACATTTTCTAACTACATGTAATACATGTGCCAACCATTCCCAATCCCATCCTGCCAAGGCAGAGTATGACAGGATCTAAATCCATTCAAGTGGGCCGCTCAGCAGCCATAGATTAAGGGTCACCCTAAAAACAAAAATTACACCTCTGGGGGGAGAGGGAGAGGCTGTTGGGACAGCCACCTGAATTCAGCCAGGCTGTGACCTCCCAGGACCTTGTCCACCCTTCACCCAGCTGTGTACACTCAGGGTCACGCTGCCCTTCCTCCCTTCAAGATGCCCGGTTCACACTCCCAAAGCGCAGTGCTTCTTGTTGTTTCCCATCCGTTATTCTCACCACAGATACACCTGAGAAAGCAATATGATCCCTGCACTTATCCCTGAAGAAAGAACCACTGCATATTCTGACACAGACTGCTTCTGGGCCTTCTGGCCCCGTGATGACCAGCTCTCAGGGGCAGGGGAATGGACCAAGGAGCCCCATTCCTGACAGGGTCCTTCTGGAGGGGACAGTGGCAGGAGAAAGCTGCCAAGGATGGATGGAAGGAGCAACAGCGAACATCCACTGAGTCTGCAAATTTTTCTGGATTCCTCAAAGGCCCTCCATGGGGGATGAGGTCCAGGGAGGCAAGGCTGTGGCGAGTTGTCCTCAGGACAGGAGAGGCAGCGCCAGGAGTGTGCAGTTGTTATGTCCCCTTCCGACCGGTTCCTGCAGCTCTGGGATGGAGGAGCTGCCTCGGTGGTGGGTCGCAAAGAGAAAAGTCAGCGTGGGAGAGGACGGTGAGAGCCGGCACAGGGCAGATCGCGTGTCCTCCCAGGTCCCTGGGCCATCACAGCACTAGGAAGAGGACCAGCACGACCAGCAGGATCACAAAGAGGATGGCTATGGCACACCACTGGCGCCGATCTGTGAGGCAGGACACGAGGGTTAGCTCTCAGGACTCTCCCTTCCCCAGGGCAGTCACATGAAACTGAAGGCTACCACTTGAAGCCGAAAAGGGACAGCATGTACAAACGATGGGGGCAGAGAGGCTCTTGAACCTGCCCAGGCACCTGATTCTCCAATGCTGCTCTGCTCCTGGCCTGCACTGCACCTGTATTTGCTGCCCCACAAGCTGCCCTGTGATAAGATTGTGCTGCTTGTCGCAGGTCTTTGATTAAAACCTGTGGCGCTTAGCTTTCTTGTGGTGGTTACTGCATCCCTGGAAGAGGTGCTGGCCCTGGCCCATCTGCTTTAATCTCCCACTGAGGTCAAATCATTTCATTCTGCAATAATCCTGTCCTGTTCTCAGAGCACTATGGGAAGACGGAAAGGGGATGAAAGTTACAGCTGGTCACTTCAGGAAACAAAGAGCTAAAAAAGCAAGCTCTGGGGATCCCAAGCAGTCATCACACCACACCTAATCAGAAAAGAAGTAAGATTACTAACCAGTGACCATGTTCAAGTAACTTAGATAACATTTATGTCAATGAAAATGAACTGTCTTCTGAAACTTTCTGCCCCAACAACGATTTGGAAAAGGCAGAGGAAACAAGGTGGCTAGAGTCCATCTAAATGGCTGACAGCAAGGAGGCCCTGAGGGACAGAGTGGGCCGCCGGGGGAAATCCCCAGCTCCAACCCAAATCCGGGCTGTGGTTGCCCTAACTCCGCAACAGCTGCCTCATGGGGCTGCTGTGAGACAGAGCCAGACAAGAATACCCTCACAAACGTTCCTAGGCACAGGATGCTGTCCTCCTCAGGATGGTCCTGAACTTGGCCAAGTATAGAAAGCAGGTGGTCTTTATATTGATGAGTCATGCTATTTTCCACAGCAGGTCAGACTGATAGAAAAAACTTTCACTATCCTATGAAAATGTAGGTCAACTGCTAGAAAGAAGAGTTCCATTTAAATAGAACTATAAACAAATTCTGATTCATCAGAAGTTTATTTGAAAGCTTGTAGATTTCAGCACAACATGGCTGCTGAGAATC
The DNA here is from genome assembly GCA_007922815.1 of Macrotus californicus. Classification (NCBI taxonomy): domain Eukaryota; kingdom Metazoa; phylum Chordata; class Mammalia; order Chiroptera; family Phyllostomidae; genus Macrotus; species Macrotus californicus. Next base: position 160,890 of record VMDR010000427.1, on the reverse strand, counting down.
ACATCATAAAAAGGTCTGGCTCTGGCTGGTGTGGCTCAGTGGATTGAGCGCCAGCCGGCAAACCACAGGGTTGCAGGTTTGATCAGTTGGGGGTGCACGAGAGGCAACCACACATTGATGTTTCTCTCCCTCTCTTTCTTCCTCCCTTTCTCTAAAAATAAATAAAATCTTTTTTTAAAAAAAAAAGGTCTGAATCTAGGAAAATAGATCATAAAACTCTCTACAAGGCAACACTAAGTCCACAAAACGTGAACTTCTAAAAAATAATTTTAAATGTCCTGGAGAGCAAAATCTTAAAAGCAGCCAATACAACTTCTACATAAAAGTGAAGCAAATATCTTCTTGGTGATGACCAGCTTGCTCTGCATCAGACACACTGAAAATTCACTTACTAACTGTGATGAGGGCAAAGACAACGTTCCTTTTCTGTAGGAGAACTATTCCAAAGTAGGCAGGGTTGGCCTGCTCCAGGTGCTGTTTTTAATCCATTTAGATGTCACCTTCAATGGTCAAGAAAGCTACAGTACCTAACATCCTTTCACCTATGTAAAAATGTTTACACTGATTTAAAACCACTGTCATTGAAAATAGTCCATATTCTCCCAGGACAAAACAGTCCAGATAATTGCTTCCTAGCCACCCCACCCCCACCTCACACCTCATTCGCGCACTTCTCCCCAACACCCAGGCACCCTCCCATTTTCAAAACTGGATTTCCAACACTGAACCAGCTCTCCACCTTTTGGCTTTCAGTTAGCCTCTACCAACCCCCTCCCCACCTGCCATAACTTTCTCTTCTGTGATTGCACTAAATAGGGGTTATCATCAAGGAGAACGTCCATAGTGCAAGCTAGCACAACCCAAGAATGCTCATTTAAAGCCATTTTCCTTTGAAGTGGTAAGTTGCTTCTAAGCAGCATGAACTAGGTAACCCCAGGGAGCGGTTACCTGAGCTGACTTCTGGGAGAAGGGGTGGGGACTAACCACATGGGCTGTTGTGACCGTGTGAAAAGTCCTAACCAGCTTCCTGCAAGCTCAAGACCTGCATCAGGGTGCAGGGGAACAAAGGGAACTCCAGTGGTAGTTTTTTCTCCTCCCCAAATACTTTCCTCCCCTAAAGAGGAAAGAACAATAGAATTTTTGGTGAGTGAAGGGAAGTAAACCTTGCTATCTGCTCAAAGGATATGCTTTGGGTAGAATGGCGAGATGGTATCTGTCTTGGGTAATTCAAAAAAGTAGGTGTGGGGTCTTGGCGGATCTCTGCCCACAACACAGGTGGCCGCAGGAGAGCCGATGTTTTGCATGTCAGGAGCCCTGGACCGTGTGCTCGGTTACTGCCTAATCAAACTTCAGTGTGTCCTTCTGTAGGTAAACTTTCCCAAAAGTTATGGAGGACAGAGAAATACTGACTGCCTTGTCCTCAAACTGAAGCAGACACCAAGCAGGAGGCCCCAAACAATCTTTCTTGGGGGGGGGGGTGGCAAGCAAAGATGAAAATGAAAACCACAGGCAACCTCTCCAAACGGAAGGGCCTTTCAGGCTAGACGCTCTCTTTCCTGGCTCTCTTTCCTAGACAAATATAACTAAAGTTCTTACTTTGCTCCCCAAACCTTCCTTTCGGGAGAAAGTAGAATAAAGCATAAACAAGTTTCAGTGCTATTTATACACACTGGACAGCTTATCACAATGCAAGTACTTTTCTAAATTATTCAGACCCGGAATGCTGGGAAGCAGAGACACAGTGCATCTTTGTTCAATTGCTCTTCGCCAAACAAAACTGGTGCTGAAGTAGCTACTTGACTTTGCGACTAATACATACACTAGAGAGAGGGCTGGTGTTTAAAATGGTTATATAATACTTCATTAAAGCCTTTTTTTTTAAACAGAAGGGTGGGGTGGAAGAGGAGAGAACAGAGGAATCAGTGAGACAGATGATTTTGCAAACCTTTCTCTCAAAGTGTCGAAGGTGAACTAAGCTGGTGCCCATGTCAGGCAATGACGGGCCTGCTAGAAGCGTACATATATTTAGTCCTGGAAGGAGAGCAGGAACTAGGCCTAGCTAGGAGTGTCCCTTTGTTTTGGATATAACAGGTCATCACCCCTTAGGGCCATCTTCTGCCTGTCTTATGGTTTTTTAAAAACACTTACTAAATGCTAATACATGGGAGACACGGTTAGACACTTGTACACTAATTATTACTATTTCAGTGAGTTCTCGCCGTGACCTTGAGGGGCAGGCATCACCCTGTTTTTTAATCAACAAGAAACTGGGCCACAGAGAACTGTTCATGTAACTTGACTAGGAGTTAAACTGCTGAAAAGCAAATATACGTGTATTTAAACCTTGCCTCAAACGGCTAAGCTATCAGACCCTCATAACATGTGCCCAACGGGGAAACCAATAGAAAAACAAGGTGTCAAGAAACAGAGGACATCCTCATGGGGGAGGGATGCTAAGCTTCAAGAACACCACATTTACCTCAAGGTGAATTTCAGTTCCCCCTTTCGCCAAGCTGCCCCACCAAGTAAAAAAAAAAAAGCAATACTGGACTTTCTTTGATATAAAATGCTATTTCTCATGTAATAGGGGAGGTAGGTTATAGTAATCAAAAAACAGACTCACGGGGCCCATCTTCCTGCATAGTAACTAATATGAAAAGTGTTACTTCTTCATCCCCATCCTGGTGCAAGTTTGCTGGAATATTTCACTGTGGATTTAAGTTAGATCCGCAAGGGCACCTTATTCCGAAATGGTGAGGGTTTTTCTTTCAACGAAGTCAGTGCAAGAGAAACAGCAACTGGCTCCTTAATTACTGTTTGAAAATTTTGGCAAGAAATTAGAGAAAAAAATAAAATACAAAAGGATTTTGTACTTGAAAAGAAAGTTGCTCCATCAGGAGAAGAGCCACCAACCACTGGTGGAGAAATGAGCACAGGAAAGGGATGTGATGGGCTTTCCAGAACCAAGTAAGAATTTTCATGCTCTGCACACCACACATACCACTGGTCATGTGAGACACTTTTGCAAGTTTCTTCATCACGTTGTCCAGCCGAGACTGAGTGCTCTCCAGCTCGTGGGAGAAATCATCCAGCATGCTAGAAAGGGAAGCAGATGTAGAAGGCAGCTGGTAAACCCGCAGCCTCGGTGATGCACTGGTCACGGACTTAAATCAGGATCTGGGCCTTAATTTTAGCAAACGTGAGACAGGCAACACTGGGTTTCAAGCCCCCAACCTATTGCCTGAAATCCTTGGGACAGGTAGGTTTCTGAATTCAGAATTTTGGGAATTTAAAGAAGGTAGTGCTTCTGATGTGCCATGTGTTAGCCAATGTTGTCAGCAGGGCCTGGGCCAGTCCTCACAATCTAACACCTGAATGTTTCTGCAGAGAGAACTGTGTGCTTAGGCTACGCTAGGGCTCTCTGGGCACCAGGAACTTGCTCGTCACAGCAGTCCTCCCTCTTCTCTGTCACCACTTAGTGGCTGGTATTCATTTCTGTCATGTCCAGTCTGCCCAGTAAATGGTACACTCTGAGGGCAGAGACACTGACTATTCTGTTTGCTCCTCACCTAATGCCCAGGGCCTCCCAGAGCAGGTGCCCAGTCAGAATTTAGAATAACAAAGGAGTGTATCACACTGAGCACAAAATTGGGTTAGGAGATTTTCTGATATATCCTAGTGGACCATGGTCATCTTTTCTTTTTCTCAGAAAAAAATTGTAAAATGGTAAAGGTATTATGTAGTAGCATTTAAGAATCCTGATTTTGGTGTTGTACTTCAGAGTTTAAAAAGATTGTGCTTAAGATAGAACAAACCCAGCTGTGTTTCTCTGTGAGTTTTTACTTTTGACTTTTGAAGGGGAAGATTTTTTATTGATTAAAGTTAACTTTTTAAGTTTTCTCATAAAGCTGAAATTTAAGATGCAAAGCAAAAAGTTCTGTTTGACGCAGTGGGACAGTCATGGGATGAGAGTTAGCTCATGTCCTGCCCTCTGCAGGACACAGGTCCCCACAGAGGTCACAAGGCCGTATCTGCCTCATGTTCCCACCCATCTCAACACTTCAAGTACCTGCTCAGAGGAGTCTGTTATCTGTTTTTGCAGGTATTGAAAATAATAATAATCATAACTGCCTAAAACCCTATTAAATGTTTTAACTGATAATTTGCTTCTTTTGGAGAGGCTAGTTTGTAAAACTCAATAAAAATGTAACTACAAATAAAACAGTTGTGGGGTTTACTAGCATGTAACTGTCGGGCCCGCTAGGGGCCCTGTAGATGGCTCCCGCCCTCAATCCCACGGCCCGAGAGGGGCGTCTCGGACTCACACTGCCTGCTCCTCCAGCTCCCCCCCGATGCGCTGGGACATGTGCTTCAGCACCCCGATGCTGCCAGAGACCAGCTCCAACTGCTCATCCTGCTGCTCCACAATCAGCTGGTGCCAGAGAAACGGGAAACAAGCAATTAAAATCCGTCTTACCTGGTTCCAAGCCCAGCACTCAAGCAGCTGCTAGCTACTTTGCCAACTTGGGACAACTTGCATTCAGAAGCAAAGCCCAGAAATCAAAGGACCAGACCATTGCCTTCAAGAACACACTGCTCAAAAGGCTGAATTGTGAAGCTACTGGTATCTCCTGCTGGTCCAACTTGTGAACAGTCAGCAGGTCTTGAAACCACCACAAAGGATTTACTCTGGTTGGCTGCGTCCAACAAGGGAACAGACAATGGCCAAAAGCACCTGCAGTGACCACGGAGACATGGGTGTGCCAGGAAGAGGAAGCCCACTGCCAGGGTCAAGGTCTCAGTCCACAACAGACTTCAACACAAGGGAGGCTGGCAAATCTCTGGGCATGGGAAAACCACACATAGTCCTTTCCTCTCTCATCAAGGACAAACCAGAGGAGGTCCTGTGGCAGTAAGGTACCTCAAGGGCAACTGCTATTGATAAATACTTAATTGTGTGGTAGCCTCCTCACTTTTTGTTAACAAAAAAACTTTATTAACATCAAATTAAGTAGACAGCTGGTTGAGCAAACATGCTAATGGAAAAAGGACACAGAGCCTATATAAAATATATAAAATACAATATTTAAGAATCAATAGCTTCAATGGGTAGGTAATCTTCAAATCCTCAGGTATATTATTATTAGTTTCCTTTTTTCACTATGACTACACATCAAAAGCAACAACACAGACATAATTAATCTCGTTTTCCTTCTACCCTTCACGTCCATTTAAAAGCGATCACTTTTACATATAATGAAACCAACAATAATTTTCAATGAAAAAAACCAGGACCCAATTTTTCTGAAAGTGTGCCTTTTTAAAAATGAACAAAAAACTGAGCATACAAGTGGAGGCTGGGCAAGAGGGGTTCGTTCATTTTTGTTTTTAAGTCAGGTCCTTGTCTGTTCGGAGGCATGGCCCGCTTTTCCTAAGAGACCTAATCAAGCCTGGCTCTCCAGAAACAGTCATGCTCGTCCAGAGGAGGTTTTGGAAACCCTTTATATGTGCCACCATCACACAGGGGGACAGAGGTGGTCACAGAGTGAGCTCTAGGCCAGCCTGCCTATCATTAGCAACAAAGCCCAGCGGCTGGCAGAACCCAGGAGGTGCCTGCCTGCACACCTGTCCTCAGCAGGCGGTTCCCAGTACCTGTTGCTGAGCCTGCTGCTCCTCGATGAAGTGGGAGTTGGCTAACTGGAGCTCGCGGTCCAGGCGCCCGTATTTGTCCGGTGTGCTAGTGCTCCAGTTCTGGCCGCCACTGTCTCCCAGCAGTGCCTGCAGGGGCGGGGCAGGGGTCCACGGGGGGAAGGGGAGACGAACAGTTATGGTCTCTGAACATGTGCTCCATCATAGCAACACAGAGAGTTCTCATACTGCTCACCATCTACTTCCCCAGCAGCCTTTACTTAGTGGTGTAGGTTGGTGCCTAAGGGTCAGATTTAAGGAATGCCAGGAAGTGGTCTCTGTCCCCAGGCTCTCCCAATGGGACTCACAAATAGGCTTTGTCCCATTAAAATGCAAATAAATGTCAACTGTAAGTCAACAAATGCCTATCTGTACACAGCCTTAAGATCTAAAAGCACTTAGTCTCCAGGCCAGCTCTGCCTAGCACCGTGGGAAGTTCACCAGAGATCCACAGGTTCTGGTCTAAGTGACTCCAGAGATCTGGAGCCCTCTGACCCAAGAGGTTTTTGGTTTTTGAAAGGGGTGAGGTGGTTCTTAGAATGCCAAGAAGCCAAGCCACAGTCTCACACATTTAAGGCCCAAGAGCCAAGGGGTCACCCACGTGCATTCAGTCTAACCCGTGAATAAAGCCCAATGCCCGTCAGCTGCACTAAAAGGCTGCACAGGCTTCACAGAAGGGGACTGGGGGCAGCTTCGCCAGGCAGGCTCACCCATCGTGGCCGAGGCTGCCTGACCCCAGTAATCTGGGCAAGTGCCTGCCCTGAACTCAGTATCGCCACCAGGGCCCCCAAATGCCAGCGTCAGCTTCCTCAGTAGAAATTCAAGGAAGTTTGTAGTCAGAAAAGGGTGAATTTGGGAGTGTCTTCCATGCATGCAGAGGCCAGCCGGAAGGTGAGTGCTCAGTGTAGCCGCTGGTGACTGGGACCCCTGCGAGCCTTTCTGTCTAGTTGGTCAGAGTGACCACTCGCGCCAGCCTGCACAAAGAACTAAAAGCAGTGGTAACTCAGATTCTTTTTCCTTACAGAGTCGCCAGACCTTCTTACAGCTACTTTTTATCTCTGGAACTATTAAAAGCCTGACTGCTTGGTTCTCTATCTGAAAAGCCCCCCAAAGCCCCTCAACACCGACACTGGCCTCCTCATGGACTTTCAGAGGAGAATTGGGTCAAACGGCCCCCCTCAGGGGCTAGGCTCTGGAGCTCAGGACGCAAGGCCATAATTCTGAGGCAGTTATGGGAAGAGGATTGGGGCGTCTGGGAGCTTCCAGCAGACCGGGGCCGACGTGTAATTAGGAGGCTGGATGGTGACTGACTCGGGTATGAAGCCGACCAAGGGATTTTGCAAATGGCTCTGCCCCAAGCTGGTCTCAGGTCAAGATTTATAACATCTGCTGGCTCTGCCACAGAGACTAAGGACTTGAAATGCGCGTTTATTCATTCAATTTTACTGTCTAGAGAGTAGGAGGAACGGGGACAGGCGTTCCTACGTCCCTGTCACAAGGCAGGTGGACAGAAGGAACAAAGCCAACAAGGACTTGAGAGATGAAATGCAGCGACAGGAGCCAGGAAAATCAAGTGAGGTGGGATCCGGAGAGCCCCTCTGCTTCTTGGAGCTTTCATACCTCTTTCAAATTCAGTGGGTCAACAAACACCCACAGGTGTAAAATACGGCAGGAATTTATAGTATAAACTGCTGATTCCTAATTTCCAATTTCTTAAGAGTCTACTAAATGGACTAGTGGAAACTTTATGTAGTCTGAATAAAATTTAAATCAAGTCTATATTTTAGGGGACGGTTGTATATTGTTTAAAAAGGGCTGTATTTTTTATCTGTTGGAAAGGAATTTCTATCAGTTATCAAAGTATCTAATTTTAAAAATATACCTAAAATCCAAGAACTGCCCTCTTGTAGCTTTTATTTTAGACGCGTCAACATCTGTGCTTTTGGTTCCCGAAACTTATTAGGTTTCATAATTTATTTGTGATAACTAATAAAAACTGGACCTCACCTCAAAAAAGATACTTAACATGATGAAAGATTTAACACATTAAATTCACACACATTTAAGATTCCTCAAATGTCTTTAATTTTACTTTAAATTTCATTAAGATTTCAATCATGAAATATCTAGTGAGTTCTATGGGGTAGGCCATGTAATAACAGCTAGAAATTAACAACAACCAAAAACCATGGCACAATCCCTCCTTACTATCAAGGAGCCTGGAGTCCAGCAGAGAAAAAGACAAGTAACTAAGCAATTACAGCCCTTAACAGAACCTGGCACACAGAATGTGCCCAGCAGGTGCAGAATAAATGGCTGTGTGGTAAGAACTAGAAGGGTAAGCACAAGCCCTGTGAAACCCAGAGGAGAGCAGCAGAGAGTGGAGGGGGATGGAGGGAGGGCAGGTCAGGGACAGCCGACAGTGGAGTGGGGGCAGCCTAGTGACTGGCCTTTCACCAGCCTCCCTCCAGGCTCAGCATGCACAGGGCTTCTGCTTGATCACAAGTAACCCAGATGTCAGCATTTTAAAATCCCAGTATTTAACCGTGTGTTTTCTTTGATTTGATTCTATATATTCAGATGTTTGCTCACCTGTCTGTTTTTCCTTTCAGCTAATGCCTGCACAGATGAAGCTGACATCTGGTCCTTCATGTCCTAATGAGGTAAGGAGAAGACCAAGAACAAATGAACATCCTTAGATGAGACAAAGTCATGGTCAACATTTTCTGCACTAGCAAAATACACAAATTTATTCATTTTTTAAAACAAAAAGACAGCATTCTTTGACTTTTTTCAGTTTCAAAAATAAAGGAACTAAAGAGAAGAATATCCCTTTAAAAAGAGGTAACCTGGGCACTAAATTTGTAGTTTTTTAAGAGATTTTATTTTTAGAGAGAGGAAGGGAAGGGAAAGAGAAGGAGAGAGAAACACCAATGGCTTGCCTCTCGTTTGTGCCTTGACCAGGACCAAACCCTCAACCCAGGCATGTGCCCTGACTGGGAATCGAACTGGTGACCCTTTGCTTTGTGGGATGACACCCAACCCACTCCACACTGGTTAGGGAGTGGGCACTAAATTTACTTAGGAGAAAAGAGGAAAGGAATAAGCCAGAAGCACTATTAAACGCTTATGCACATCATCACTGACTTTTCACAAAGACCCTAGGAAGCTGCTGTTATCTCTCCTTTACAGTTGAAGAGACTGAGCTCCAGAACAGCTCAAGGTACTTCCTCAAGGCCACACAGTCAGAAAATGGCAACCGGGGGCTCAAGCACAAACGCCTGTGCTCAAGGGCATCTTCAAGTACAACACGTGGGAAAAACCATGCACTTCAGGGTAATGACCACGAAGCACCTGCAAAAGCTTTCAAATAGTGATGCAACAAGCAGGTCACTTATTTTATTTGAGTTGGATTCATGTGAAGTATAGGCCATTTCTAACACCAGAGTGAATTTCCAGAGTGGCATCAAAAATAATCTTGTATGGAAAGAAAAATGAATGGACCCATTACATACAGAGAAGAAAAAAACCCTTTGTTAAGTATGAGCCAATTTGCTATTATCTATAATAACCACAATCCAATATACTTTAAAATGATTTGATCTGAATACAAAATTACTGTAATATAATTTTTCTTAAAGGCTGGCAAAATACTTTATAATTTTCTTTTGGCCAGTAGACTGTTTTATGGATGCAAATGTTGGGGTATTAGGCTTTTAGAAACTCCTTCCAAGACCCATGGCAAGTGACTGGTGGACCACCAGCGCTGCAGTGTCTGTAACTGCTTCTGTGGGGAGTCCGAGTACTAACCACGTGGCTCCCTCCTCTTCTACGGGACTTCAGTTAGACTTCATTTAAATTAAAACAAGAATGATTAAAACCCTGGAGTATTCAGCTGGATCATGTATAGCTGAGGTTGGTTTAGATCTCAGCTCCAAAAGCTACAACATTATGACAGGGATTTAGAATGCTTCCTTCAAAGACTGCACTTTACACAATGTCTCTAATATTAGAAATACAAACTTTGGATTCTACTTCCAAGTATACCAACTAACTTAACATTCAATATATTAACCTCTGAATTTCAATTTGCAAAATTTTCAAGTACAACTTTGTAGAAAGAACATCTCTAATGAATAAGGTCAAGAAATATATGCTTCACCCTGGCCGGTGTGGCTCAGTTGGAGCACTGTCCCGTAACCGAGGTCACTGGTTTGATTCCCAGTCAGGGCATATGCCTGGGTTGCAGGTTTGATCCCTAGTCGGTGTATGTGCAGAAGTCAACTGATCAATGTTTCTCTCTCACATCAATGTCTCTCTTACTCTCTGCCTCTCCCTTCCCCTCTCTCTCAAATAAGAATAAAATAAACCTTAAAAAAAAGTTCTTAAAAAATATGCTTCACTACAAGGTACCATTTTAAATACCAACATCTACAGAAGTGTCCTTCAGAAAATCTATTACAAAAAAATAAAAAAGCAAATTAGATTTATAAAATAAATAATGGGGGAATTGCTTACCTTACAAAAAAAAAAATCTCACCGAACAATGGAGCTTCCTTATCAGAACAGATTTCTGAACCGGCTAGAAACGAGGACTGTCTGATCCAAATGCTCATTACAGAGACAGGGACCCCAGGGCCCCAAACACATTACTGCCCATTAAAGTGTTTGTTTATACACAGTTGAGATATATGTGTGCAGAAAGGCAGCTGATGAGTAAAACAAGGAACAAGAATAAAGTTCGGTGATAACCTACCATTTGAAAAAATTTCAAAAGGAAATCACATAATATAAAGCCTTTGGCAAACACATACCAAGGTTCCTGCCTAACATGACTCTTACACAGCCATATGCTAGCACTGATCTGATCCCAAGTTTTTTTATTCAAAGGAGCTGCTTTCTAGTGCATATGTTAAAGACAGCTGGTTGTCTACATCCAGTTATGCTAATCAAACGGCTTAGCTGTACACATTCAAAGTACAAACATATCTTAATGATACAAGATTTGTCTCAAATGATACTTTCACTGGGGCTTTTAAACAATAGGTTATTTTCTAAACAACCTGAGACTACATATTGTTCACTTGCACTGGTGTTTGCACTTGGAGAGTGCCCGCTTGCTCTGGATGACTCCCGAAAGCCTGTCAAGCAGCCGTACATGGAAATGTCAGTAACACAGGTGGCAAGAGTTCCAGAAGCTGGAACTCAGATGGTGAGAGGCCGCCATCCAAAGCCAGAAGAGTCAGTCTTCACAATGCAAAGTGATTACAGATCCATCAAGAAACCAGATGGTTTCTACAATAGCGATTCTTCCTCCGGCCCAGAAACAAAGCACTGAGAAACCGAAGAGAGATAACTATGAGGGTTTGGAGGAGCAGGAGGTGCAGACAAGCAGATACAACTGAGGTAAAACTTCCCAAATCAGCAGAGGCTCTCGTCTCTGCTCTGAGAAACAGGCCTGACGACGAGACTAAAGACAGACTTCTTTCCAACTAGAGAAATTCTATGTGGGAAACTGGCGTTTAATTCACGTGAAAAAGTGGTTTCAGAGTGGGATGTACTAGTTTGCAATTACGGAAAGCGTTCTGAGAAGTTCTTTACACAAAGAGGATGACAAGGTCACATTCCTTACCCTGACAACTTGCCGAGTACTTGTGATGAAGGATTTTCTTATGCTCAGCTCGGTTGCGTCGAGATTGAATTTTCTAGGATTTGCTTCCACGATGCGTGGGTCAGAGAGTCAAGGTGCAGCCATGTCATCATTGAAAGCCTAACAAACCCCATTGTTTTAAACCACAGAACTTTTCACAGGCAAGCAATAAGGTCTTGCCCAACGCTTCCGAAGACAGTCAACTCGACACTACTCAGCCTCCAACTTCCTGTGCCCACGGCTGCAGGGGGACCCTTGGCGTGGACGTCTGCGGGTTAGGAGTCGGGGGCCTGCCAGCACTTTTCGACTCCAGATCACCTTGCCCATGACTGCTTCTGCAAGCCTGTTTCATTTGCCATTCCAAACCGTTCCGCTAATGTGGAGAAGCTAACCGTGCTTCTTAACCTGGAGAGATGGAGGCCTCTCCACCCAAGCTCCTCCCAATCTCCCCACCCCAGCCCGGTCCTGCTGCCCCACGGCAGACCCTCTCACACGGCTCTCTGGACTACGCTCTCAGAGTCTGCAGCATACATCTGTACTACAGTCTGACTCGTGTCTGTCCCCGAGTCCCTCCCCACCGCTCACTGGAAGTTCCACAAGGGCTGGTACACTGTTTTGCTTATCAATCCAATCTCGGCAACTAATGAAATGTGCAGCACGGGATATACTCAATAACTGAATATTTATTGCAACTTATGTCCTCTTTCTCTGATAATTTCTCTCTCTCCCCTCCTGTCTCAAGGGAAAATGTACCTTCCTGTAGCTGTGCTTTTGATCCCAGCCTCACATTTTGTTCCATTCGTTTTAGAAAACACACTGGTCTTTTAATAAGTTAGAAGGTGCTGGGGTCAGTATGATGAATAGAAATGAGGCAGTTCACACATCAACTGTGTGTGAACCTATGCTGACCAGGGAGTGACCCTGACAATCTGATTTCTTTGATGTTTTACCTCACTTATAAATGAACAAAATGGAACATCAGACCATGCAACTGGCACGTCTTCAATCTAAAGTTTTGATTAAATGGGATGTTTCCAGTGGAAAAGGCCACGCCATTTCAGCTTTTACAGTCCTCCGGTCTATCAGTCAGGTCAGCGGACTCATTTCACACCGACAGCATCACTTAGCATGATACAGTGAGCCTGCTTTTTTACTAAATGCTATTTCCCGAAAAGAGGCGCCTCTCCAGTGGACACTGGTACTGCCACATCACTTCTTGAACAGGAAAAAGCCAGTCTACCACAGGATTTTCTTTTGATCTCTAATTACCAGCATCTGTAATGTCGCACTCGTGTGTGTACCTTTCTGTCGTGCCGAATACTAGCACTTGTAAGGAAACTCACTGAGTCGGGCACCATTCTAGGCTCTTTACCTGTTAAACTTGCAACAACCCTGTGAACCAGGTGCTGTTATTACCCTGACTTTCTACTGGAATGGACACGGAAGCACAGGGCACCTGAACACGATCTGACTCCGGGGGTCCGAGCCCATAACCACTGTGCTAGCTGCTCCATGCCGCGGGATTTGCCATGCACCACAGAAGAACCCGGCTACTCTACCTTAGCTACTGGGCAATTATGTCGTGTGTCATGGTCCAAATAAGAACAACATCAATAGACTAGGAAAGGAAATGCCTAATCTATGTGCTTGAAAACGCCGGATGGAAACTTGCTCCTCTGCCTCTTGCCCCAGATGGCACAGGCATCACCAACAAGGATATTGATGGTTTCATCGAGGTCCTCTAGGTCCCACTCGATGCTCCGGAGGTTGTTTCTCAGCTCGTTGGTGGTCCAGTCGATTTCCTCCCTGGTGGCCGTGGAGGGGTCCTGGAGGAGCTCTGTCCATCTCTGAAACAGTCCCTGGGCAGTGTTGACGGCCTTCTGCACCTCTCTGTAATCAAGGTGGGGGAAGGAGAGGAGTCACAGACCGCGTGCTCCAAGAACAAGCTTGCGCATGGCTTAAGTGAGCATCTACGGTCACACACCACCCTCGGCAGCAGCCACCACTCCCGAAAGTGTAGTACAGTCTTTACAGAAGGCTCTTCATGGGCAAATATCAAAGTTCAAAACTTTAAAGTAACAGTCTACGTATTATGTTCTCAGCTGAGGTCCAGAATAAAATAGCCATTATTTAAGCAGCTATAATAATCAAGTTTGTTTGAGAAGGACAAAAATTTAATTATGCTCCGAACAGACTGTGCTAAAAGTATTAGAAGCAACCCTACAAATTAACTAAAGGGCCATTAACATTCCCACATACTGCCTCTGGGTGGGACAGTAATTTACATTAGATGGAAAAGCCCTAATACAGCTTTTCTTTTCTTGGAGGGGAGTGTGGGAGAGGTAAAGGGGTGGAGGAAGGGTTACTCTTACTCATCTAATCTTTTTTTTAGAGCTTAGTATTTTTATCTGGGACATTTAAAACCCCCAAATTTCATGAGATGATTTCCCGACATTATCAGCTTTAACTACATCCACTTTCCTGGGCCAAGCGATGCTGTTGAGCAGATTGGTGTGTTTCTTGGGTGGAGGGGGACTAACTAGGCCATAGGTGCTATGATCTAGTATTCTTTTAGATCAGATATTGTCACAAGGTTTTAAAAACGTCTCCTTCCCCCCACTGGGCCAATATCCACCATTTAAATGTTATCACCTAACACTACCATATATAAAAGCCAAAAACAGTCATTTTATGATCGCATGGTCACTGTGTACAAAGGTAGTGACTTTACTGCTCCCAAACTAAGAGATCTGGTCTGACTCTTCTATGATTTCTTAACCAGTTCTTCTGTGTATTTAACTGGGTGTTTGTTGTCTGTCACTTTAAAACAGAATTTCCATGCATCCTTTTCCCGCTGACATTTCAAGTACCAGAAGAGAAAGCACTAACAAAAATGAAGAAAAGTGTCTGACAATATTTCGTCTAGAATACTGATGAGAGGGAAAAGGCTGAGTGTTAAAATACAGACTCCACATGGCTACCGGGCCACGGCTGAATAAATCACTGAGCTCCACGGTCGGCAATGCATCTCCAAGGTACGTTCATATCCAGTTTATGTGCCGGGCAAGTCCCCTCCTTGTTCCTCTCATGTCAGCCTTTACTTCAGTGCTAATGGGAAACTCTATTAGAGACAAACGGGGGAAGGCCTAACCTAAGGTGGTGAGATGTAAATCCACCGTCTTTACTCTTGGTTGAGGCTTCTGGCTGATGGGGTGGAGAAAGAGGCATGCGTACTCCCGTTACACAGGACACGTGGTTTATTTGTAAGTGTGGGACATCACGTATGATCATGGAAGGCAGTTAAAGAAGGATCTAAAACGACAGATCTTACATTCTTTGGTTTTAAAGAATGTAAAATGTGTCGATTCTGTAAAGTAAACATGAATTCCTTTTTGAGGACCAGGAACCTCAACCTAAGAAGCCCGGGCTAGGGTGCACACTTTCTGCGCCGCCGGCACACAGCTGTGAGGCTGGGACCGATGTCCTCAAGTTGCAGCCCACACTCTTTTTCTTTTTGGTCTGAGGGCTGTTTTGTACTCTTCAAAATCATTGAAGGCTCTGAGGAACTTAAATTGATATAGAAATTCAAACATATTTAAAAATAGTTATTAATTAAAAATTACAATGAACTTACATGTTCACACATTTTCATAAAAACTAACTTTTAAAAATTAGTGAGAAGAATGGCACTGTTTAATATTTTTCAAATCTCTTTAATATCTGGTTTAACAGAAGACAACTGGATTCTCATGTCTGCTTTTACACTCAGTCTGTTCACTTACACTTCGGTTGACTATACGGTGAAAATCCAGCCCCAGATAGTTACGTAGTTGGGGAGGGAGGGATGCTTTAATAGTTTTGCAGCTCACTGTGGACCAAAACACGACAGACGGCAGGTTCTCAAAGGCTGCCCTGTGCAACCTGAAACTGCATCAAAGACTTTTGGGCTGTCGTACTCGACGGCCTGCTGCCCTGTCCTGTGCGTTGCGTAGGCCTGTTACCCACGCAGGGTTTTACAGCGTCATGGACTGGTCGTGCGGAAAGCATGACTTTCCTGAGTGTCACAGGTCCTTCAAATGCTGACTCAGTCCACTACACATCCAAAATCATGTAATATCACCACCAATCTCACCAAAAACACTTAAGTATCAAAAATTTGTAAGATGATAGTAGTTGATGTAAGCTTTCTGAAATGTGATTCTGAGGGAGGGGGGCTCTGATTTTGTCATCAGCAAAAATACTGTCAGGTGTTCTCCATGAAGTGATAGGTTTGCTCCATTCATTTTAAAGAAAATAGCTCAAGTATTTTTTAGACAATTTTGAGATTTGAGAACATAGGCAAGTCTGAATAATCAGTTTGTCAGTCATTCTTGCAAGTAAAAATGAGACTCTGTGTGGGGAAGAGCTAGATGTTTCAGCTTTTCCCAGACACAGCCACCTGATTTCACAAGGGAGTATATGCGCTCTCATCTTGTCCCACAGAGCACAAAACTGTGTGCGAAGGCAGGAAGAAAGCCTCTGAAATCACTCCTCTGATTAATGACATATCTAGAATACATTTTTAAAACTCTCAAAACTTAACAAGGAAACAAACTCAATTTTAAAAAGGGCAAAAGATTTGAACAGCCACTTCACAGAAGACAGAGATGACAACTAAGCACATGAAAAGATGCTCAAATCATTAGTCCCCAGGAAAATGCAAATTAAACCCACCAGGAGATACCACTACGCACTGTTGCAGCGCTTAAAGAGGAAAACAAAAGCCAACACTGACAATGCCCAATGCTGACCAGGTGGTAGAAGACCCGGAACCTGCGTGTGTCACTGGTGGACATGCAAAATGGTGCAGTCACTCTGGAAACCAGTTCAGCTGTTTCTCAAAATTAAGTGCACACTCACCCAATGACCCCAAAGACCCCACCCCTAGGTGAGTAAATAGTACTTTTGCAATTACTCGTCTGTTTAAAAAAAAAAAGCTATCTTTACTGAGTTACCTACAGTTATGTACGATTTTGACCTCAACCTGCTGCCGCTCCCACGACTGCCCTGGGATGGCACTTCCGCCACCAGTGACGGCAGGTCAGAGTCGTGAGTGACCTGAACACATCCTCATTTTCAGCGTACTTGACACCACAGCCTTCATACCTGTTTTCTTGAAACTCTTACTTCCTTTGGTGTTGTGACACTGTGCTCTTCCAGTTTCTACCAATTTTCTATCTGCTCTTCCTCCACTCGGTCCCCAGGGTTCTTCCTCAGCAGTGTTTTTATAGCTTCTAGGTAGCTGCTCGTCCCCGCTCACAGGTTCAGAAGATCCCTTTAAGCTGATGATTCCCCAACGGCATTTCCACCCCTGACTACCCACCCAGAATTAACTCCAACATTTTTAGCTGCCTGCAGGATCATTCCATTTGCTTCAAACCAAACAAACCATGTCCTCTCTACAAAAAAGGCAAGTATTCAAACAAAAAGATAAAATGGATTAAAAATCTGCTTCCTTCTCTAACTTCCCCATTTTAGTAAATAGTGCCACTATTTTCCAAGATTCAAAACTTGTCTAGACAAGCGTCATCTTTGACTCTTCCCCTTCTCACCTTGCACAACCTCCACTTTAGCCCAATCACTGGATTTTAGATCTGCAAGGAATTTCCAAGATAACTAGTCTGTACTCACTGAGCAAGTAAGAGAACGGGAGCTCAGCCATCTTGGCTGCTTGCCTCAAGCTCTTCTGACTCTGAGTATCAGGCACCTCTCACTACTCAGACCTGTCCCTTTCCATTGTTGCTAGGCCCCAGACAAACGGATTTTCTTTGTGGACTCAGGAGACTGGGTTTGAGCCCTGAAAAGCTGTTTGACCATAGGCGAGGGAATAGTGACTGCTAGTGAACACTGCCTCCCAATTAAGAATTCATGGTAGGAAACAGATTAAATTTAAACTCCTCAGCAGGGTATTCCATGCCTCCTCTTCCCTGAACTGGCCAACTTTAATATCCAACCTGATTTCTCACTAAAACAAATTCGTTCAGTTGGCAGGCCGTCTTCCCTCCCTCCCTCTGCTCATTCCTGGCTCTAGACTCCTGTGTGTACTTCCCCAGCCCGGGAGAGTCCTCACATCTCTGCAGATGAAAAGCAGACATTTCCTTTAAGGCCCACATTGGACCCTACTTGCGTCACTAAAGTGTCCTTGACCAACATTCCCACTCGGGGTCTTTTCCTTTTTTCAAACTCCACAGCATCTCAGCTGTATTCCAAAATCTTGCACACAATGCATATTGTCTTTCCCTTACGCTCTGCATTCTGCATAGTGTTCTCCAAACAAGACTACTCTTTCAGGAGCCAATACATTTATAACCGATGGTCACAAAGTTGTTCTTACAACGGAACATCTGATTCTGATTTTTAAAAAGTAGGAAATGAAACTTGACTTACATTCAACTGGACTGGACCAAACTCCCTCTGTGAACAAGAGTTAATTTTTCTCACAGTGACCACACCAATAAACCGTTTTCTCAGGACTGTGAACTGATGGATGGACAATGCCTGCCTTCAACGGGCTCATCGTTGAAAAGGCTCTATTTGTAGACAAGAGCTGCCGAGGGGACAGGACAACACGACACACACCATCTCGCTCGCCTGCTCGCTTACGCTGTTATTTCAACACTGGCCCACAGCCAGGATCCTAGAAATAAAACTGGTGGCAGAGGACACGGACGTGAACCAGCGTAGCAGAGCCAGAAGCAGAGTGCTAGAGATAACCTAGTGTTGGCACCAGTAGGACCCGATGACCAAGTGGACACAGGACTGAAGGAGAGGGTGGAGTCAGGAGTGATGAGGGCCTCGAGGAGGATGGGCCGGTCAGGTGTTTACAGGCAGGGGAAGGAGAAGGAAAAGAGAAAATCTGCGTGGGAGTGTGCAGGACAGAGCTGCGTCAGAGTGACGGGTGCGGGACATGCACAGACACACGGAGTGCCTGCAGCAACAGGAACAGTGAAGGTCACCCAGCAGGAACACACAGAGGATCATCCAGGGAGGCTACGCTGACGGGATGGGTGAGAGGACACAGGCCGGCCAGAGGCAGTCAGCAGAGCCAGGGGGGTCAGGCGTGGAGTGTGAACTACACCACAGCGTGTACACCACGGTGAACGTCTGCACCCTAAGAATAACCCCCTGACCCCCCAGTTGTGGGCTTTTCTCCATGCTCTGGACAAGACTTCCACAGTGTCAAAAATGAGCCTCAAACCCAGGCATTCATCACTGCGTGTTTAGGACAGTTTTCTAACTGGTCTCCTTTTCAGTCTTTCCTCACACCAATGTCTCTAACACTACTACCAAATCAACGTTCCTAAAACCCTAATTGCATGTCATTTCTCTGCTTTAAAAACCTCCAGTGGCCTCAAGGTGAGATTCTCTTTGACGCTACTCTCCCTTGTCCTGTGAAATGTTACCAGTATGAGGAGAATTAGGCAGTTCAAATTTGAATCCTGGGTCTACCACTTACTAGCTATGTAGTCCTGGGCAAGCAGCTTAACCCCTCTGTGCTCCCTCAGCTCTTCATCCCTAAAATGTGGCCAAATGCCCACATCTCGGAGCTGCTCTGATGAAGTGAGAAGTCTTACTTTAGCGCACGCCTGGTATAGGAGTTGCATCCTTTAAATGTTGGCCATTGCTATTATCACCTCCCCCACAAAACATCCAACTCCACTGGGGATGTTTGCCCTGGTGACTTCTAAACGAACAATGCGCATCTCAGGACCTCTGCTGCAGGCATTCTCGCCCGTGAGCAAGCCCTCACCACCAAAGGGCACTCATTCACCATGTGTGCTACATCACCAAGGTGCTGGGCTGGAGATACAGGGAGAATAAACAGTCCCAGCCCTCAGAGCTCATAATCTAATAATGAAAGGCAGAGGAAGAGGTGCAGTAACGTGCGGCTGGTGCCAAGGGAAGCACTTCCTGGAGACAGTGTGGATGCTGGCACTGGATCTCGAAAGCCGAGTGGGCAAATCAGGCACAGAGCAGGGCCACATGGAGTAGGGGCATCCAGTGCTGTGGTCACGGTCCCTGTACTAGGTCAAGTATGGTTGGAACTCTGAGAGGAGGCAGGCAGAGTGAGAAGAGGGAAGAGGAAGCCTGGACCACTAAGTGTCTGGGCTTTATTCTGTAGGCAACAGGCAGCCACTCAATGGCATTAAGTAGGGAATCCTTGCTTGGGCTCTCTGTGCTGCCCAAAACGGAAGCCATATGTGACCACTGCATGCTTCAAATGTACTACTATGACTGAGGAACTAGAATTTTAATTTCAATTAATTTAAATGGAGAAACTAAAACAGAATTGAGTTGCTGGAAACTTTTTAAGTGTGCTTGGAACAACTTGGGTATGTGAATCTACTTTCTCAACTCTAAATTTAATAAACTGTAAAAAGAGATAAGTATTTCTGATGACAACTTAGCATCCAAATTGAGATGTGCTATAAGTGTAAAATACATGCCAGATTTTGAAGACTTAGTACAAAAAAGTAAAATATCTCAATAATCTTTATTGATCAATCACAGGTTGAAATATTTTGAACCTATTAGGTTGAAGAGGACAGTAAAGTTAATTTTCCCTGTTCGTTTTTACTTTTTAATGTGACTACTAGGCAATGAAAAATGGTGTGTGCAGCCCACATTGTTTAATATTTTGGATAGCACTGACCCAATCCAGCCAATGGCACATGAAAGAGGAAAGAGGCTAGGGCAAGAAGACCAATTAGAAACTCTTTGATAAAAGTCCAGATGAGACAGGCCTAAATTATCTAAATTCCACCCATCTTCAAAACCTATCCAAGACTTAATACTACCTCTGAAAGCTTTTCCAATCATAACCATCCCTAATGAGTCACCCTTCTCCGAACTCCTAGGGCACTTATCTTCTGCAGCATTCACTTCAGCGTGTAATCATTCACCACTTGTCATTTCTACTTAAGTTTTGAGGTCAGTGTTGCTCAGCTCAGACAATCAGCTCCTAGGGGAAGGACCACAATTTAGGAGTCTTTAATTTTTCCACACTATATGATGCATTTTCAGTACTTTTAATAAACAGAGGTACATGGCTTCCCAAATACTCCATCACATATACAATCTGGAAACACCCAGGGGCTAACTTTACTTCTGCACAGCATAAGATATTGAGAGTCTCATTTCCTTCAGACATATTAAGGGCAATAAAATGATGTCAAAACCAACCCAGGACTCCAGGCCAATGTACCAATAAAGCAGTTATATCTAATCAGTGAGCAAACATCGGGAGATAGTATTGGATACTCTCAGGAAAAAAATGAAACGTCAAGATGGAGAGCAATTTAACATTTTCGTAAATTCCATTAAAAATCAAATAAAAAATGTCTGATTCTCTCTGGTTTCCACTGCCAGAGATAAGCTTTGCAACCTATGCACTAAGAACTTTCATTCAAGGGGACAAGGTACAACTTTAACCTTTAAAAATGAGTCCCTAAATCAAATCTTCTAATAACAAATTGTCTAGGTAGAGAGCCACATTTTACTAGAAAAAAACAAACAAAAAACCCTACAACTTAACATTTTCCAATCTAAGTTAAAGTAAGGTGAAGGAAACCCTTTCTAAGGAACTGTTAAGAAGTGTATAAATATATCTTAGTGTATCATACATAATAAAGTATTTCACCTAAAGCATCATTTAAATTTTCTAAGAACCCTTAAAAAAAGATTAAACACCCAGACACCAGGTCAGCTTTCACCACTACAGAAATAGGAAGCCAGCAGCAACTAGTTGAAAGCAAAGGGACACCGACTCTATGGTTATTTGTACTGATCTGGTAACTTTGTGATTCTCAGATGTTTGTCTGACATTTAAAACATAAAGCTGACAAGTTGTAACAACGTCAGAATCCATCTTTCTTGCATTTGTTTAATGGCTACAAAGCTGATAGAGTGACAAAGTGCAATTCAAGTTTCTATCTCCAAACAATCCAGCAATCAAAGATGGAGTCAGGACAGCTCCAAGGGAAAAAAAACAAGTGGGCAAACCTGTCAAATAGACGGGGTGAAATCAGGGAGTTGAAAAGAAAGCACTCATTTCCTTTAGCACTGTGGGAAAATCCCGGTGCTAACAGAAAGCCGAGCAAAGTTTTGTTTGGCTGATTTCATTTTGTTTTCCTTCCAACATCATCACTGAGCATGAACGACTGCTTTCCTCCTGTCCCATTACTCAGTAAAAACTCCCCCACTGAATTGAGCTGTCTTCCGGAGCCCTGCTCCCCAGCCTCCCAGGGCCACACCGCCCCCGCCTCCCAGCCTGCAAACGTGCTGGGACGCCTCCGGGCTGGTTGTGGTCCCACCAGTCTGCGGGCCAGCGCTCCGATCTCAATGGACAATGGGAGCTCACCCCCGTCAAAGCCAACTACAAAGCTCAGGAGGGCCATTTCCCTTTTCCTGCCAGATGATATTTTCCCTCCTTCGAAGTAAGGCCCGTGCTCTACTACAGCCCCAGTTTGGGCTGGGACCCGTGTCTCCTTCCCCACCTGCAGAGCTGCTGAATTCAACCCCCACACAAGTTACACAGCAGCGCACAGACTAAAGGGGACCCCCTCCCCAGGGGTTTGGTTGGGGGCACGGATTTCACAGTCCAGGTAGGTCAGATCTCTGGACACTTGATCATGGCCCTGAAGGCTAAGCCGTCCCCACTGTCCCCTCCCCAGCCTCAACTTGTCTCCCCTCCCCCTCCAGCAAGGAGAGCGGGGAGGTGCGGGGCAGGCAACGTCACCTCCTCCTCCAGTGGAGCCCTCGGGGACACTCACCCTTTCACCACAAAGAAGGGGTCCTCCATGGACATGGCGTCCCGGCCCCCGGCCGCCTCCCGCCTGCACAGTGCACAGGGCGCCCGCGCCCTCCGATCCTCCCTCCACCCACCTCCCACAGCTGCCGGAGCTTCGGCCCCGGGAGACCCAGTGCAGTGGGCGCGGGCGCAGGCCGGGGGGCTCGGGACCGTCGCTGGTCCAGCACTCTGTGGGACCGCAGACCAAATCCCTGACTCCCGTGCCGGCCCCAGCGGGTGCCTCCTCCCCCGGCTCTACCAGGCGGGTCGACAGGCCTGGCCCCGCCCCCGGGACCCACGGCCTGGGCCAACCAGCAGCGTTGCCTACTGCACCACTTCCGCACCGCGCTCACGTGACCAGAGCCTGCTCCGCCCCTCGTGGGCGGGGCCTGGGCAAGCATCACTGGAACCTGGAGGTGGGGCTCTGGGGGCCAGGGAGTCTCGACCCACCTCTCAGGATTCAGGAGGAGGAGCTGCTTGTTCTTTCTTAAGAAGACAGGTAGGTGTTTAGGATTCACGATAGTACCTGATGGGCACAATCCTGTTTGTTACCTTTCCTCTATGTACTTTTACTTCATTTTGATAATGTGATTTATAAATCTCGTCCTCGACTTTGAGGAAAGCGTGCTCATCATATACATGATCTGACTGTGATAATGTCACACAACTCCTTTAGGTCTTACTCTGTATCCGGACGCACACTAACAAGTATTTATGCATTATCTCAATATTCTTGGAAGGTATCATCACTCCCATTTTGTACATGAGAAAAGTCGGGGTGCTTTTAAGAGTTCCTGTGGTCACACAGCCAGGGCAGTCACAGACTCTGTGCACTTCCCACCAGACTAGGGTGTAATTTCTTTTGCTGGGCATTCTTCAAGGACCTGGTAAGGTAAATGTTTTCATGCAATGGTATGGTGCGTCCTGAGAGAGAGCACCTTTGAGGGACAAAGAAGGGGCCAGTTGTGGCAACTTCCTCTCCACTATGGTTCAAGAATTCTCCCAGAAAGCGTTTTGCTCAGAACAGGTAGCCAACTCCCATGGTGGACGTGCCTTGGGGCTGTGAGCTGTAATCACTGGTGATCACTGAGCACCTACTGTGCGCCAGGCATTGCGCTGTTGTCTCAGTTGCTCTCACAATGAACTAAGTACTGTTACTACCCCCATTTAGTAATGAGACATCTGAGACTCTTGGAGGTTAAGTGACTTGCCCAAAATCACCAGTCTTTGTGGAAATGAAAGAGTCCTCAAAGCCAGACAAACCCTGTTTGAACCTGGGTTCTGTTATCCAGTCTCTCATCTATAAAAAGTGGGCTCATGGTTTGTTGCAAAGTGTTAAATAAAAATGCATGTAAACCCCAAGGTCCCAATGGAGTGAGGTGATGAAGTCAGGGAACCAGGCAGGAAGCTGCTAGGGTCATCAGCCCGAAGGGATGAGGATGAGATGGAGATGAATCTGATAGATGTTTCCAAGGAAAAACTAAGCTCTGGGACAGGACGACAGATTGATTGAATGGGGTTAGGGAGGGGAGAATTGCAAGTCACAGACTAAAGGCTTCTCTGAGACTGGGAGGAGCTAGAGATGAGATGGGCACAAAAGAAGCTATTGGGAGAGAACTATTTATTTATGGACATATGGAGATGGGGAGGTGGAAAGGGATTGTCTTTTATTCATTCAACAAACACATATAAGTTGAGGGGCAGATGAGAACAGTGATTATGAGCCATACTTGGAAACAGATTGCCTGAGTTCAAATCCCAATTCTGCTACTTCCTGTTGTGTTTTGGATCAACTGATTAATTTCTCATTGTCCTCGGCTGTGAAATGGGCACCATAAGAACAACTTCCTCAGAGAGTGTGATGGGGGTTAAATGAATTGATGTGTGAGAAGTGCTTAGAACAGTGCCTGTCACGTGTTGTGCTCTTACTGTGTTCTAGGCACTGAGGATACAGAGAAGAATAGGCCTGGTCCTTGCATTCAAGGAACTCTCAGGCCAGTGAGAGAGACAGGTAGTTACATACAATGAGAGAAGGGCACAAGTTACCATAGAAACATAGAGTTAAGATACCAGTTGATGTATGTGTGTGTGGGGAGGGGGGTTCTAAGCGATGACTAGAGGCAGCCAAGAGACAGCACGGCCGCCTGTGGGGGAGCCTCCACAGAGGGCGTTGCCAGAGTAGAAGGCGGATGGTGGCAGGAGAAGCTAGGGCTGGAGATTGACGTTAAGGACTGTGGACACTCTCCTGTAGGTCATGGAAGCTGACAGAATTGATAGGGTCAGACTAGCATTTGAGACAGATACTGTGGTGGCTGGGAGGTCAGTTGGTAGGTCATGGTCCAGAGGAGGGATGAGGGTGTCCTGGGATAAGCCCATGGCAAATAGGTTGGAGAGTAGGGACACATTTAAGAAACACTTTAGAGGCAGTATCAGTGGACTTGGTGCCTGATTGGTTCAGGGTGTTGGTGGGAGCAGGAGGAAGGCTTGCAGCGCCGTGGAGTTGGAGGTGGGTGCTCGTTAGTTCCAATCACCAGCAAAGACAACACAGGAGGGGGATTAGATGTAGCATGTTAGTTCTCGCCACTGAACTGTGAACTCCTGGAGGGAGGGGGGACTGTGTTCATTTTATTGTCACCTCAAAGCCTAGCATAGCCTCTTATTATCTATTCCATGAATTCATTAATTGAACTACAAATGAAGGGACAGAAACATAGCAGAAACATAGAAGACAGAGGACAGAGGCTTGGAAAATTCCCATAATTAGGGGTTTGGAAAAAGTACCAACAATGGAGATAGTGGAGTGTTGAGATATGAAATGTATGTGTGGGAGGTACAGAGTGTTCCTTTCTTTGATAAATCATCTCCCTCCTTCACTGTCTCTCAAACCAGAAGACCTTGGCCTCCACTGCCCCGGGTAAAGGGAAGGTATGATTAAAATGCAAGCATCTCTTCATGTGCTTATTAACCATTTGTATATCTTCTGTGGAGAAATGTCTCAAGTTCTTTGCTCATTTTTTAATTGGGTTGTTTGTTTGTTGTTGAATTCACCCTAAATCCTTTTTGAAACAACAGTGAGTAAGGGAGCAAAGTGTTACATAGATATTAGGTATACTCTTCATCATTATCCCAGTCTTTTAAAAACCCTGATATGTATATGCAAGCTCTGGAACATTCCAAGAAACACTCACTCCTGTTGGCTTTCGCTGGTCCAGCCGTAGCTGTCTGCATTTCTCAGCCCTAACCACAGAGATATCCACACACATACCACACACTGGTTATGCTTCCCTCCTGCTCCTTGGTTGTTACCGACACCTGCACACTTTCTCTTTACACATTGGTTTAAAGTAACAAGGAGGAATTCTAGTCAACTTACATATCCAACACTAGAAAGTGAACAAGAATTTGTGGAATACCAATTTGATGGTCATTGGAATTCTATTTAAAAGTATGTAATGACATGTGTGGAAGCAAGACACAAAATTGTATATATGATATGATTTGAACTTTGTTCATTTTTGTGTATAGAAACATTTTTATATGTAGAAAAATTGTATACATAGTCAAAAGCAAATGTCTTAGAGCTTGGCACTATGAAATGTTTACTTGGACAATTAGAAATACAAAATTTTTTTTTAAATTTAAAGAGTTTAAAGAGAAATGAGAAAGCCAAGTAACCACATATGCAAATGTACATCAAAATTTAGCAGGTTTGAATGTTTTTTAATGTAAGGCGAGTTAGGAGTGGATGAATGAATGGATTTTGCTGCGTATTAAAAGTTAAAATACATTATTAGAATTCAGTGAACTTCTTGACAAAACAGTGAACTTGAACCATTATAAAAGGGCAGGTATGACCTTTGCCATCTCTATGAATGTGTTGGTGCAGGGAAGAGGAAAAACCACAATCTCTCTTGTTAAACTAATGAATAATAATATAGCAATAATGATTGCTAACATTTACTAGGTAGCAGACATTGTGCTAAGTGATATACGTGCATAATTTCCAGAAGTAGCTCCAGAATTTCTGCATAGGGTGGGTTTTAGAATGTAACTTACAAGTTTGGACGGAAAGGCTAGGAGGCTTCAGCTGAGGCTACATGGCAAACCCACTGTCTTTTCTTAAATCAGAGGTGTACCAGCTCAAGAGGGCTGGTGGTGATTATGTGTGTGTAACTTTAAAGTCCCAACAAGTCTCCTCTTGCTGCTGTAACAAGTGACCACAAATTTAGTGCTGTAAACCCTACAAATGTGTTCTCTTACAGAACAAATGTATTCTCTTACAGAAGTCTGAAAGTGGGTCTCACAGGCTAAAAGCGAAGTGTTGGTAGGGTTCTGTTCTTTTGGGAGGCTCTAGGGGAGAATGTGTTCCCTCTCCCACCAGTTCTGGAGGTGGTCTGCATTCCTTGGCTCGCGGCTGGCTCCCTTCCAGAGATGGCATGACTTCAACCTTGCTTCTAGTGCCACATCTCTGACCCTGACCCTTTTGCCTCCCTTTTACAAGGACCCTTGTGATTGCACTAGACCTACCAGGTAACCCAGGATAATCTGCCTATCTCAAGATTCTTAATTTAACCATACAGCATAAATCCCTTTTGCCACCTAAGCTAACAGACACAGGTTCCGGAGATTAGGATGTGGATGTCTTTAAGGTGTGTGTCTGTGGGGGGCGTTATTCACCTACCACAGAGGGAACTCAATTTGTATAGTTCTGTTACCTATGAGGTGCATCAAAAACAGAACCTCCTCTAATACTTTGACGACTTTATGAAATCTATGCCAGGGTTTGCTTTTAAAGTTGAAACTGAGTCTCAGCTCAATTTGAGAGTCCGCCCAAGGTCAAGTAGCTGGGATGCAAACCCTTGTCCGGGAACCAAAGCTCAAGCCAACTTGCCTCCTGGCCCTGCCTCCACCTATTTCTCCCAGGCACCCCCACTTCCTCCTTCCTGCCTGGGCCTGTCCC
Source organism: Macrotus californicus (assembly GCA_007922815.1). Classification (NCBI taxonomy): domain Eukaryota; kingdom Metazoa; phylum Chordata; class Mammalia; order Chiroptera; family Phyllostomidae; genus Macrotus; species Macrotus californicus. The sequence continues at coordinate 133,764 of VMDR010000427.1, read as the reverse complement.
CCAGCTCCCTGGATGAGCTTAAACTGCTGTTCCTCAGCTTGTCATGTTCTCCTGGTGCCAACGCAGTTACAGCTCAATCTTGGGAAGTGCTAACCAAGCAAGCCAAGTAGCTGCCCCTCAGAATCTTTTTTTTTAGGCATCTTTCTTGCTCTCCTTCATGCAACAAGCATTTGTTGTTGTTGTTGTTGTTGTTTCTCGTGCTGGGTGCTAGAGCAGCAGGGAAGATAGACCTGGCTAACATAATAAGGCGGTCTGATACATGCTGTGTCAGCCATATGAACTATATGGCATTGTAGGAAGCCAGAGCAGGAAGATCCAAGTTCTGGGAACCTTGTGTAAATCTTTCTCGTCCACCCAGGGCAACACGTGTGCTCCAGGGAAGAAGCAAAGGCTTCTTTTTCGGTGTGTTCCCTGAGGAACACGGAGTGATTAATCTTTGTGTTCCCTCTGACGTGCACGTGAATATTTAAAAATTGGAAACAGAGCCGCCTGAAATGAATATAATATTGTAGGTCAACTAATTGAAAAATATTTTAATAATAATAATAATAATAAATTTTAAAAGGTTAGGAACAGGGTCGAGACAGGCACACCAAAAGGGTCGAGCAGTGTTTGAAACCAACAAAAGGTTAAAAAAGACCCCCGGAAGGCGCTTCCTAGCGCTCTCTATATTCTACCTAGCAACTGGTGACACTGCGTACTTCCCTTGTTCTTATTGGGAGAGGGCCCTGAGCGTCGCGCAGTCGCTAAATCCCTGAAGAGCCGGCAGAGTTTAAGTTCTTGAAAGATCCGCAGGGACCTGTCGGTGTTTTGATTTAAAAGAACCGGAAAGAAAGGACTTGAGGAGGGCTGATGGTGCTCCTGTTAGCCCTCCTGGTTGTATTTAAGGTGAAGCACAGCGCTGCCCGTGAGTATCCCGCGCTCTCTCGGCTCCGAGCCCCGGAGCCGAGGCAGCTTACGCGGAACGGCTCGTCTTCCTAAAACTTGGGGTGAAAAGTTGGCGAAGCCGGGCGGAGAAGCGTATTGATCTAACCCGGGCCTGCAGGAGCGGCGGACTCGCTGCACAGTTAGCGTAGGATTTGGGCGTCGCCCCCGCCGGGCAGGGCGCCCTTCCTCACGCCCTCCGCTTGCGGCCGCCGCTCCCGCGGACTCTGTCCTCCTCTCTGTGTCTCCTCCGCGCTGGCGCAGGCGCAGTGAGCGTCGTGGGGATGCCGACCGAGGCCCAGCGGAGCCGCTCGCTGTTCAGGTCCCTGTGTGTTTCGGCCTCCCCGCAAGCTCTCGCCGTGAGAGAAGATCCCGGAAAGATAAAGCCAGGGCTCCGGACTTGGTTCCTGAGGGGAAGAGATGTCAACTGAGCAGAAGGAGTTTCTCTTGGCCCGGGGTCCGTGTCACTGGGGACGCAGGTGCCTGCAGGTGCCCCCGACACTGGAGAGGGTCCGCAGGCTGGAGGCGCCGAGCAGGTGGTCCTTCAGCTTGGGGCGGGCACTGTCGGGACACTGTCGCAGCCACCAGCCCTCACCTCACCTGGGTACTGATTGCACAAATGCTGGTTGGTGGCCTAGTACGTGCCAGGAACTTTTAGGGATACGACCGTGCACCAGACAGACAGGTCCTGTTTCTGCAGAAATTTAATCCAGAAAAATCCCACCACTTAAGTCAGAAATGCGAAAGATGGGGTGAGGGTCAGAGACAGCCATGGAAAGAGGAAGGGAGAGAAGGTGGTATTTCCAGAAGGTCAAAAGCTTATATATTGCCTGCCTTTCATCCTTAAAGAGCTCTCCAATAACGTGACCACAGTATCCCCTGAACATAATCCTTCCTGTGATGGTCTCACTCACCCTGTGGCAGGCGAGAAAACCCAGTGCAGAGCGGCTGACTCAGCTCACGTAATAAACACAATAATAAGAGTCTGAGGTATGCACAGGTCCTCTAGCCCACCGTCGGGGCTTCTCGACAATGTCACAGGGCCTCTGGATGTGGCCACTTGGCACTTTGATAATGGGTGGGATGTGAAATAAAATCAGTCGTTTGTAAAGGGTAGGGAAGGTCACTCTGTGCTGGCTATTCTCCTGTGGATTCCTAGAGGTCCTTCTTCTCTGCCCCACCTTGTGCCCTGCGCGGTGACTTCTACAGGCTGCACCAGTCAGTCTCTCTTGCAGGCTGATTTCCACCCAGTGGGAGATGCTGAAAGGAGAACTATCAGAGGGAGAGGAGGAAAGAGGTTGGGGTGTTTCTTCTCTTCCTTTTCCTGTTTCTGCAGTGTCTCTGGTGGTAGCCGTGTCCCTCTGCAAAGTACTTCTCCCTGAATAGCTCCTTCACATGGTTGCAGTTCCCACTGGGCTTCAGAAACACAATTTGCTGCTCTTATCTTTGCAGCCCTAGAGGTGGTAACACTTCCCATCGTTGCCAGCTTCTGGGCCTCATTATGCCTCATTTTTTCCTTAACCTTGCCCACACCTTTGCAAAGAGTCTCTTTTTAAGGTCTCTTCATGTGACTCATCTGAAGGGAAGGCTGTTTCCCGCCAGGACCCTGACTGAGAATTGTTGAGCACCAAGGGATGCTACAGGGAAGGAAGCCAAGGTCATCAACAAAGACTTGGTCTGCCTGATACATGTATCTAATGCTGGCCCTGAGCAGAAGCTTCTAGACGTGGAGATGCAGGGAGTGTTTGGGGCACAGCTCCAGGAAGTGCCAAGATGACACCAGTGTCACCCCCAGTGTGTTCTCTCATTGGCTCCTTAGCCTGCATGGACTGCTCCTTCCTGAGTGCTCCCCTAGCTCCTGTTCCCAGCCTTTTAATTTCCCATTTAGAAAAATCTTCCCTTCAAGGCCCTCTTTAAAGCCAGGGAGAGAGCTCTTCATTTTTCTCTTCTTTATTTCCCCAGCACTACCTTGTGACCAGTAGGCACTTAATAAATGCCTCCTGAGGGAATTTATGTTCCAAAGTAATGTCCCTAAGAAATTGAAGTTATCTGACTGTGCGCCCCTGAGAACTTGGGCAGTGATAATGACTGCAAATTAGCGACTGTGGTTTTACTGTAGTTGCAGAATTTGTGTGGGAAAAAAGCACCAAAACGATGTTCTTCATTTCAGCCTGTGTGCAGCTGGCTTGGTGTCGTGGGTGGGTGCAATTAGCTGGGGCATGCATAGGCTCTCTCCTGCATGGCGACATGAGGTCTGTGTGTTTAATATTGAAATAACCAAGGTTGGTCTCTTGATACTATTCATGATTGTGTGCATATACAATATCAATCTGTTATATCGATTTGCTTCATGAATGACAGACTCCTTCAGAGATGAAAGACTGGTGATGGGTGAGCCCCCTAAATCGACAACAGAGCTAGTTAAAAACACACTTACAGGTTATCTGTTTAGAAATGACCTTGAGTTCAAAGAGTTAACATGAGAAAATATGGGCATTTGCTATAGACTTTATTAGACTTTAGTCTGTTTCCATGGAGCTGTTGCCAAGGTACACGCAGTAGAAATTTCTCCAAGACAACGTTTTACTCCCCTAAGGCCCTCTTCTTCTTGGTTGACATGGAATCTATCTAAATCTGAGAAATTCAGGTAATTTGTAGATTTTTTTCTGAGTAGTTGGAATATCTATCCTTACTAAAATCCTCTGACCTCAACCATCCTCTTACCCCAGAGGATTGCCAAGGACTGGACGGAGGGGGACTAGGTTAAAGATCACTTGCCTTATGAAACCCACATTGAGACAGATGACAAAGGACATTCTTTCTGATGTCCACATTGGTATTTCTTATGGAAAACCTTTCAAGAATATATACATCAAATCACATTTTGTTACAACTGCAATGAATCATTTAAAAAGAGTAAAATTCACAAAATTGGAATTCTGGGAAATCTGAGGCATGTGATCATCATTGTATACAGAGAATACTAAGAAAAAAGCTCATCACAGCTCATTCTTTCATTTCTCCTCTAATACTCTATAGTGATGTCCTATAGTGATGCAAGCCCTACGGGTAGCAAGCCCTGCAGTGATGTCCTTGCTGCCCTCCAGCACAGCCTCCTTGAGGACTCTGGCTTGCTGTTCTGTATGGAAGGCTCCTCTCCCTTGGCTCACTCCCTCACTTCATTCACATCTCTATTCAGTTGCCACCTGTTCAGAGAGGACTTCCCTGGTCCTTCTATCTAAAAGATTAGCTGTCTTCACACTCTGTCTCTTTCTCTGCTTTGTTTTTCTTCACAATTTTCATCGCTACCTTCTAGAAATCTGCCCAGAGGGCTGGGACTTTGATGTGTTCGTTGCTGCATCCCTAGCGCTAGGACTGTGCCCACTGAAAATTCAGAAAAGAGTAAAACTTATACAAAAGGAGACATTAGCAACCTCCAAAAGAGTGGCCTCAAAAGAGTAGCTAAAAAGTCAAACTGTCACATCCGCCTTTCAGGTCCTCAGTGAGTTCCTGTAGGGAGAAGAGTTCTTGCTGCCTGTAGAACCGTCCGCTTCACTGCATGGTTTGCGAAGTGCCCAAGGGTCCTCTTAACTAAAAATATCGCCGCCCACTTCTCCTCCTCATTCCCGCGATGCCTGAAATTCCACGGAGTAGTTCCCAGAAATCATAATCACTCCGACTGGATTAAGGCATCAGGCTACTCGGGAGGGCCGACAAATAATCGAGACTTTGTTGACCTGATTATCCAATCAGGGCCCACAGGCACTTGGAGGAAGGCCTAGAGCCTGAGCCTCCGGGGACTGGGGGAAGCAGTGACAGTGAGTCACCCTTGACGCAAGGGGGCAGGAGAGAGCAACGGTGATGGAGTGGGGAGCCTGAAACAGCCTGGGATGGGAAAGTGCCCTGCCTTAGGATGTCGCTGGGCGTCTAAGGCAGAGGGGCTTGCGGTCTGAGAGATCAGAGAGTGATTCCTGGGTCCTCCACATGTGCATCCTAATGATCTTGGGCAGTTTTCTTCATCTCCCTGCACCTATTAAAATGGGAATTTTAAAACCTGCCTCAAAGGGTTTCTGTGAGGAGTAAATGGAGCTTATGTTTTTTGAAGGCGTAGTCGCGTACCTAAACCCAGGGTAGGTGCTCAGTAAAGAGGTGCAGTTCTCATGGTTGTGATTCAGAGGCTGCTGCTGCCCTCCGCAGCTCATCCAGGGTCTAGCTTGGCGGAAGGAGCGTCACCTCCGTAGAGCATTGCTGGGTTGCTTCACAGGAGAGCAGGCTCTCTCTCCCCCCGGGCACTCCTGGCGCTTACTGCTCGCGGCCACGTGTCGTTGCCCTGCGTTTGTTTGGGTCACAGGCCTTAGTCCTCCTTCAGCGCTGCACGTTCCTGAAGGAAAGAACTGGTGTCTGGGACTTTTTGGCTTCCGGCCGCGGCCTCACAGTTCCTTGTACGCGGTAGACACCCAGTAAATAAAAACTGCCCCATTGATGAATGCCTGAAAACAGTTTATCAATTATTTTATAACCAGTGATTTTTCACAGCCTTTTTGTAGAAATGACCTAACCAGCTACTCTACTGGTGAAGGGAACATAATGTAGAGCACCCGGTAACCGCTGTGTCTGGTCTGCGCTGTGTGGCTGTGTTACTCAGGCTCTCCAGCAGTGTCTGTCAGAGGCTCCCTTTGAGAGGCAGCTTGGACTGGCCTGAACAGCAGACCGAATTCTAAATTGTAGATTTCAGTCCAGTAAGTGAGTTGATGCTAATGGTCTGTTCATAGAAAGGAAGAGAGAAACCTAATTTCATAATTATCAGAGCAAGAAGAATCAGAAGATTCTAAGATTGAATCATAGGAGATTGCCATGCTAGTCAATCAAAGATGATCAAATATAGGTCTTTTCAAATGATTTAGCCCTCACAGTATACTAGAAATCTGATCATCTGGGTAATGTATCCATAGAATACAAATGATCACACGGTCTAATGTACCATGAGAGAAAGAGACCAAAGACTTTCCTCTTTCTTTTCTGACTTACTGATTTAACATCTGTCCACCCACCTCCCATCACAGCTGAGGTCTCATTTTGGGAGCCCAGCTAAGGAGCAAACATGACCCATACCTGTGGACACACCAGATGGGTAACCGGGCCCATGGCAAGGGAAGGGGAGAGGGCTGTGATGTCCTGGAGTGGAGCCAGGCTGCAGCTGCAGGAGGGGTGGACAGGCAGATGACCGACAGATGGAGGCCGGCCTTCAGGGGCACAGCAGCCTTTGAAGTCAGGGCTGGTGGGGGAGAGTGCTCCGAAGGTAGGAACTGTGTTGAGGTTGAAGAAAAGGACACTACCCTGGACTTGGAGAGTACTGCCAACAGACCATATTTCTCTCTACTTACCTCTTATAGACTCTAGATAATGCAGATTGTTATGAAGTGATTTTTTTATAAGAAAGCAAAATTACCAGAAGTGTAAATGTTTTGTGTGGTGATGATGTCGCTGATACTCCTGTAGGAAAAATTCTCCCATTGAGTAGTAATGGGCCTCCTTTGTCTTCTTGACTTGGCCATGCACATGTCAAGGCTGGTCCTGGCAATGTCTTTGGAGACGGGCTTTGATGGTTGGGAGGGATTTAGATGAGCCAGATGGCAGGACATAACAAGACTAAAGACTTGAGATTGGCATTTCCAGACAGTGGTGAGCAGAGTAGGGGAAGAAAGCCCAGATCCTGCTCTTGGATGGCATGGAAGGGCTTGGCTTTCTCTGCCTTGGCCCTGCTCACCTCTCACGTGCCATCTCTCCCATCCTCTCCTCCCTGGGCCATTGGTTCCCAGCGGGCCGAGCTCTGTCCTGCCTCTTGCTGACACATGTGGTTTCTGCTCTGCTTCCACCACCCTCCCTCCTGTGGCCCCACACAACCCCTTTGCCTGCTCATCTCCTTTTTATCCCTGAGATCCCCCCTAAGACATGTCTTCTCTGGAAAGTCTTCTCGAGGACTCAGGCCCTGCACTCACCCCATCACGGCACCCATCACACACTTTGAAACTGCCTCGTCTGTCTCCACCTGACCTTGAGCTTCTTGCCTGAGCTGAAAGAAGGTCAGTGTGGAAGTGGCAGAGAGGGCCAAACAGTTTTGTTTCATTCTAGCTTATTCTGTCTTGACCCTTTGTGAAGATCACAATTCTTTTAGTGATATTTGACCAGGAAAAAAAGTAGACAAAACATAAGAAGATGGTCAACAGAGGTGGTTTGGTATAATAGGAAAAGAATTGTGCTTTTAAAAAACGTACGTGGGTTCTTGATCTCACTGCCCTGGTGTGTGTGTGTGTGTGTGTGTGTGTGTGCATGCACACCACAGTTGCACACACAGGGGTGGACGAGGGCCCTCATTTATCCACAGCCCTCAGTGGTAAAACAGAAGGCTGGGTTATCAGTGTTCTCAAACCCGCGGACCCAGTAAGTGGTCCTGGGCCCTCTCCCTGCAAATCTGAAGAGCACTCCCTCCGTCACGTACGAATTGAGGTTACCTGTAAAATTTCATCCTAAGGTTTCTAAACCCGAACAAAAAAGGTTCCATGTCTTGGGCTAGAGCTCTCAAGACCTTTCCAGCCCTGATCGCTGGGGTTCTGGTTCTGTAAGAGGAGGCAGCCTCCGGGTCTCAGGAGGAACGGGCGCAGCCGAACACAGAGCGCTGATGGGGGGATTAAGTGGACTGTGGTTTAGGGACCCGGATGGTCTGTGACTCTAAGTATCTTCCTTCTTTGCCTCCCTCCCAGGTACTTACTCTCTGAGATATTTCCGCCTGGGCATCTCAGATCCCGGCCCTGGGGTCCCTGAATTTATCTCAGTGGGGTATGTGGACTTTTATGCCATCACCACATACGACAGTGTCTCTTGGGTGGAGGAGCCTCGGGCACCATGGATGGTGGAGCACCTCGCGCCCGATCACTGGGAGAGATACACTCAGCTGCTGCGGGGCTGGCGGCAGGAGTTCAAGGTGGAACTGAAGCGACTGCAGAGTCACTACAATCACTCAGGTGGTGAATGCAACAGATTGCTTCCCTCCCTGGTCCCCACCCCGGCTGGTCCCTGGGCTGGCTGTGCCTGTGAGCTTTTGCCGAGTTGCCCTCTCTGTGGCTTTTGGCAAGGCCTGGACAATTTGGTTGACGGGATTCAGTGCCTGCCATATGTCCCATGCATCCTCCAAATTGTCGTCCCTAGAAGCCCTTTGTTCTTTGTTCCCCGTGTCCCTATCCCAGTATCATTCAGGCTTGTGACCTGTACCTTCTCCTTTCCTGCATAAATGTGGCCATTCTGTGTCTCATTTCCTGGTGGCTAGGCTTAGTGAGTCGCTCACTTATGCATCATGATTTACAACATCAACTTTTCCAGGGGACATTTCTGGCTCCTGCATCTCTCCCTCCTCCACTACACTATCAATTAATCATTCCCATTATAGGGTAACTCCCCCAGGCAGGAGTTAACATGTTCCTTGGCACACAGTAGGTACCCAGCAAATTTCTGTCTATAGATGGGATTATGTCACAGGACCCTCCTGGAGACAGTGATGCGTGGTAGGCCTGTGGGGTGCTGTGTCCTGGGGTGGAGGGTGCTGCCAGTCATGCACCCAGTCACATCATCGGGGTGGCCTCCCCCACACCCTGTGTAAACCCCTTTCTGGCCTGTGTGTGTGTTCCAGGGTTTCACACCTACCAGAGGAAGATTGGCTGTGAGTTGCTGGAGGATGGAAACAACACAGGATTTCTGCAGTATGTGTGTGACGGGCAGGGTTTCATTGTCTCCGACATGCTCTCCTGGATAGCTGCAGATAATGTGGCTTCCATCACCAAGAGGGTGTGGGAGGCCAATCAGTCTGAGTTACAACGTTAGAAGAATTGGCTGGAAGAAGAATGTATCGCCTGGTTAAAGAGATTCCTGGAGTATGGGAAAGACACCCTACGAAGGACAGGTAAAAAGGAGGGAGAACATCCTGTCCCCGCACGCCCAGGACCCTTGGTTTTACATGTAGCTTCCTCCAGTCTAGGTTATATGCACCCTGCTCTGAAATCCATCTCGTTAGGTGGACCCGTGATCTGGCACTCCCCGTGGAAGCTTCCCCCAGTTACTTTGTATCGGCATTTTGAGGAGACTCAGTAGTTCCACTTGAGAGAGCAGGGTACCTCCAGGGACACCTCGTTTTGGGGGCATCAAGTGAGACAGATTCTTCTATCTCCTGTCAGTGAAAGCTGGGAAATACTCTGGGCAGTGGAGCGATCCTCACGAGTTGTTTAGTGACTGAGCGCTCCCATAATACCAACATGAGTGAAAATCTGGGCTGACAAGACAAACAGAAGGTCTTTGTTTCTCTAAAGAATTTCTGATAAGATTTCTTTCAGTGAAAAGCTTCTCTTACACATTAATGGTAGGATTTAATTGGCCAGCTTTTAGTTAATACAGAAACTTTCACTTGTAATCTTAGTCAAAATGAATTACGCCTGTATCACACTAGAGGAAACGCCTAGACACGGTGTGCCTTTTCCCACGGGAGCAGTCTTCAGGGGTGGGCCCTGTGGGCGTATCTGGGGCCCGTTATGAATATGGACTCTCTTTCCAAGAGCCTTAGCTGTGGAAACAGATAACAAGAGTTTGAGCTTCAACCCTCCCACTCACTCGTGAAAAAGCATCTCAGCTTTAATGGCTGCCATGAACAGAAACCTGCTCAAACTGGCCCAGGCACGATGGAGGGGCTATTTGACAGGCAGCAATCAGGGCGGTGTGGGGAGCCGAGGAATTGAAAGGAGATTTGAATGGTTTTCTCTGAGGGGAGGACGGGCGGCCAACACAGAGCTCAGGCCTGCATAGCTCCACCATTCTAGAAGAGTGGACTTGTCTCTCCCAGCTCTAGTTGCAAAAACATTTTTTTTAATCGCAGGTTGGCCTCCGCAGGACCCTGTGCCGGCCCTTGTGCTAATCACTGTGACCGTCAGGATAAGTCTCCGAGACTGGCCTTGGCTACAGAGCCTTGACAAGAGCTCAGGGCACACCTGACACGGCCTGACCAAGGGGCATCCACAATGACATCCTGTACAGGGGCACAGGCAGGGCTTGAGGAGCCAGGTACAGGGCAGTGGGATACCTAGAGACAGCAGCAGGAGGCCTTGTACCCCCTAGATCTCAAGGCAAAAGGGGAGGGGCTATCATTACCAGAGCCCAGCAAGGGCTGGTACCCTGGAAGAATCTAGCAAGGGCTGTGGCTGTGGAGGATGATGGTCACTGGCAGACTGCAGTAGCTGGGGAGCTGGCGAAGACCCCTGCCACTCTCTCTAGTTCTCTGATCTTTTGCTAAGGGTCCTTCTCCCAGGGGGCAGACCCAGCAGGTAGCTGGGGGCATGGGAGCCCGGAGGTGCAGTCTGAGGACCACAGCCTCCTGGGTGCAGAGCAGGGCACACGGTCTGGGTGGGTTATGCTCGGGCGGCACAGTGGAGATCGGAACCTCTTAAAAGAAGCACATGTTCGGCTGGAGTGGACTAATTTTCCAATATGGGTAGTGAGTTTGTCAGGAGAAGGGGTTCTTGTCATCAGAAAAAAATGGGACTAGCACATGCTAGGCCAGCAAAGCAATAACCTTGAGTAAAACTGGGTGTGATATGCCTACCTCACAGAAATAGCTGTGAAACAATGTATGTGAAAGCTCTTTGTATACTCTAGGTCTCTGTTTACACATTCAGTGTGATTATTGTTGCCAGACTGAAAAACATCGGACAGCTCAGGACCTGGGTGAAATCCACGCCCCACTTGGGTTGTATGGGACCCTGAATCATGAGGCACCTTACGCCGAGGCTGGCCAGGTCCGAAGAGGGGCCATGTGCGTCTCCACCTCCCTACCCTGCATAGTAGCACAGCCTTTGACTGCAAACAGAGAACCCCCAGTCCCCTGGCCTGCTGGTGAATCCAGCACTAGGAGAAGGCTGACAAAGTTTAACTGGGATTTGAGGGCTCATACTCTCTGGAAAAACGGGGGAAGCCGGCGCACCTGGGGTGCGAGGGAAGAATGCGGAAGTCTAACTTCAATATATCTGCTCCCCCCTCTTCAAGCCTCCTCTCTCTCTAATGGGGTCTCAGCCCTTTGGTCAAAATGGACCCCCTAGGCAAGGGTCTGTGATCATTTCTTACACACACTGTCACAAAGCAGAGTCCCTCTTGGTGGCATCTTATTTCCTTTTTAATGTTGGAAAGCTTTTTCTCCTGCTAAACTGCATGCCACAGGAAACAGAAAAAAGGAAGGTGCTGTGGAGGTGAACACTCCTTCCTGTGTCCTGGTGGCAGGTAGCATGGGGTGGGGAAGTGAGTCTGAGATGAGCAGGAGGCAGCCCTTCCCAGGATGGTGTTGGGCTCCGTGTGGCTCCTGTGTGGACGTGACCCAGTGTCAGCAGGGAACACTAAGGACAGCACCATACGGAAAATGAGCAGGGTGGTCAAGGGGAAGCAAGACCACAATGTATAATTCTCTGTCCTCACTACTGGAGTCCCTCCATAATGCAAATTTCTGTAGCCCCTTTGAGGGGTAGCTGTGACGTGATCTGTTCCATATGTGTGTGTCTGATGATAATCACTGCCTTAGTCTGTTGGGGCTGCTGTAACCAAATACCCTCCGGCTGGGTTACTTACAAACAACAGAAATGCATTTCCCACAGTTCCGGAGGCTGGACATCCAGGTCAGGGTGCCAGCATGCTCAGGTGAGGGCTCTGCTCCAAGTTGCAGTCTGCTGACTTCTTGCTGTGTCCCCACATGGTGAAAGGGGACTAGGGACTTCCCTGGAGCGTCTCTTATAAGGGCGCTAATCTCAGTTTTGAGGGTTCTACCCTCATGACTTAAGCACCTCCCAAAGGCCCCACCACCTAATAGCATCAGCTTTGGGGGTTAGGATGTGAACAAATGAATTTGGAGGGGTGGGGAGAGGAGCACAGACATTCAGACCACAGCTATCACCAAAGCCCCTGCCTGAGTACACCAGGCAGTTCAGACCCAAAGCTGAGCCGAGACGGCTGTGATCTCTCTGCACTAGCGCAGAACTGAGCAAAAGGAGTGCTGAGTGCTAGTCTCCAAGGCTGTGCTGAATTACTCATCACAAACAGTCGCATACAGATTCTGCAGCTCCGTTATGTGGCTCAACCGCACATTCGTTGTCCTGGAGCACACGGCCTTAGCAGGAAGAACACAGTAAGTCAGTATGCTGTTGACGAACCTGGGTTCTGGGTCATCCTTGGTCTTAGATGTTTCCCGCAGTGAAGAAAGTTAATTGGGAAACCCAGACGCCAATTTCTAATATTGTACGTTCAGTATATAAGATATTTCCACTTAACTTTGCCTTTTTTTTCCTAGAGCCCCCACTGGTCAGAGTGAAGCGCAGAGAAGCTTTTCCAGGGATTACAACTTTTTCTGCTTAGCTCAGGACTTTTACCCCCCAGAAATGTCCATGATCTGGATGAAAAATGGGGAAGAAATGATCCAGGAAGTGGATTATGGAGACATTCTTCCCAGCGGGGATGGGACCTATCAGACATGGGTATCTGTGGAGCTGGATCCTCAGAGCAGCGACCTTCATTCCTGTCACCTGGAGCACTGTGATGTCCAAATGGTCCTTCAGGTCCCTCAGGGTAAGGACAGGGTGTGGCTGCCTGGGAAGTGAGGTCGAGGAAGGGAGATGAGCAGCAAGCATGGATCATGGCTTGCTTCAGAACGGGTCCCTTAAATCAGAGGCTCTCTCTCTTTTTGGCCTCAGGGCTTCTTTATGTTCTTAAAAATTATTGAAGAGCCCAAAGAGCTTTTATTTATGTGGGTTATCTCTATGGTTACTTCCTGTATTAAAAATAAATGATTTTTAAATTTAAATTCAAGAAAACACGAGCACATATTTCATTAGCAGACAATGGTGTCATCACCTGTGATGTAGCTTCTAGAAAAGTGCACTGTGCATGTGAGTGATTACAAAAGGAAAATCATGACTTAGACTCATGGACTCTTTGCCAGGGTCTTGAAGACCCCTGGGACATTCAGATCCCACTCTGGGAACCACTGTTCCCCTGTGTAACCTGAAGGTTCTTGCCCTGCATGGAGCTGTGAAGTGAGAAGTGAGAGCAAGAAAAATGGTCCTGGGCATCCCTGAAAGGTAATAGAGAAGGGGAGGCAGACTTGTGGATCTTTCCTCGTATGCTTATTTTCAGAGTCGGAAACTATCCCTGTGGTGAGAAAAGCTGTCTCTGGGCCCATCGTCCTCTCCGTTGCCCTGGCTGGAGTTGGCCTCCTGGCCTGGAGAAGCAGGCCTCGAGAAGGTAAGAAGAAGCAGGTGAAAGGCACGGGCCACTCTACTCTCCGTTTAGAAATGAGTTGGGCCTCACACTGTCATCACAGCAGGACCTGGGACACCTCTCCGACCATGTAGGGAACACACACCATGGGTAATGTTTGCAAGGGCAGTGGTCTGCTTCACAGGCGATGCCCGACATCAACAGAGTAGTACAACTTCTGTCCGGATGACCTGTCCTCCTCAAAGTGGGTCAGAGACGGTAGTGGGATCCTGATCTGTCTTTTTCTAAACTGTATCTGTATTATTCATTACTATAACATATTTGTCTTTTGTTTCAAGACATCAGTAGCTTTCCCACTTTGACAAATTTTCTGACCCAATCATATGTAAGTTCTTTTCCTTCTAAATTCATCTCTCAACACATGAAATGTCGAAGTATAGTTACGTTTGGAAAATGGGACTCAGGGGAAGGAAAAGAGAAAGGAGAAATGGGAGGGATATAGGCTCTTGATACCTTGGAGAAACAATTCATTGCATTATATATATATTGCATATATATGCATTAAATACCTCCCATGTTCCAGGCACTGTACTTGGTGCTGGGTTATAGCAATGCAAAAGACAGACGTGATCCCTGCTGTTTTGTAAGGTCATCTCCCTCCACCCCTGGTTTCAGTAGATGCTCAAGTTGATGACTGCATAATATTGATGAGACCTGGATTACGGGTTTGAACCCAGTGTGGGCCAGGAGTTTGGCATTGCTTCGTAACCAGAGACTTCAACCCCAACTCAAGTGATAGTGTATAAAGCTCGTTATTAGATCAAAATAAAAACAACCCCTTTACCAGAAATCAACTCGGAGAGTTAGTGGGTCGTCCTGATATTTTCTTGACGAAGCACAGTATTAATCCCAATCCAACAAATGAGAGCTGCTGAAGCGACCAAAAACACATTTTTTTTTTTACAATGGCCTACCTGTCTCAAGAATGGTGCACACTGTGAGTTTCTGCTTTTTATCTTGTGGAGTTTGTGAATTTGAGTTAAAATTTGTCGAGTGCTAAAAGAATCTTGACAAAGCAAGCTAAAAATGTTAATGCCAGCATCTCAGATTTTGCTGAATATTGCATAATTTTGCGGGCTATAAGAAAAAATGCACGTATGTGACTAAAAAGTCTTTCTTTCAGAGAAAAATGGAGTCACCTACCTTCCTGCACCAGGTCAATGACTGGGAATAGCTCTTGTCCAGGTGTCTTTCCCCTGGGAACCATAGTCTCTCCTCTGTCCCCTATGGACTCCAGTCTGCTGTCCAAAGCTCTTGACCACACCCACAACAGACATGGATATTATGGGCCTGAGTGTTCGTGGCAGAAAGATAGGTGTCACAAAGCGTTCTTTGTTCTTTGGCTCCCAAAAGACTGTCAGCTTTCAGGCTCTTTTGATGGACCCTTTTATCACGTTTGGCTCTAAGTATAGCTTGTCTCATGACACAACACTACCCTACATCCCATCTGTCAACCACGATTTACAAGCAAATCAGAGAATCTCAGAGCTAGAAGGAGCCTTCCGTTTGAGGGCCGGAAATGTCTTCTCCAGTCCCTTTGACTTGAGCATCAGCCTCCACTTGAATACCACAGGTCAAGGGCACCTCACTGCATTATAAAGTGGCCTTTTCCTTCCTCCATGAGAATGTATTATGCAAGAGCTGTGAATTGTGGGTGCCACAACTGTGGCCTTACAGACAGTGTTGGACCAACCTATGAGAGCAGACGGCGAGTTTCTACAGTGGCCCGTGAGTAGCCACATTATTTTCCATGTCTTCTGGCCTGAGAGAAAGCGCGAGTGTCCTGTTCTTATGGCGTCTCTGCGAGGTAGCTTGGGATCTTGGAAATATGCCTGGTTAGATCTATGGAAGTGATCTCATCTTTTCTGTCTTTTGTGGGAGAGTCAGAACAATCATCCTCAGCCCTGACTGGTGTGACTCAGAAAGTTGAGCATCATCCCACAAACCAAAAGGTTGCTGGTTCGATTCCCGGTCAGGGCACATTCCCGGGTTGTAGGCTAGGTCCCTGGTTGGGGGTATGCAAGAGGCAACCGACTGATGTATCTCTCCCTCTCTTTCTCCCTCTCTTCCCCTCTCTCTAAAAATACATAAATAAAATCTTTTTAAAAAGAACAATAATTATCAGGCATATTATCACCTTCAGTGGAAGTACAAAGACCTAGACCCAAGCACAATGTTTTAACATAAAAATGATAGTATATTCATCAGAAAAGGGTTTGATTCTGATGCCTGTCCTTCCTCCACTGGTTTATTGTAGAGGGGCCTGACTCACTTTACACATATGCTCATTCTCCATGCTTACTCCCCGTCCATTTAGAGTAAACACAAGCTCCACTGCAAGAACACCCCCTTAATTCACCTTCTGTACCCCTAAAATGTTCACTAGCATTTACCTCTTTGCCTGTTGTCTTCGATTCTCAGTAAGAAGGTCACATTCTACCAGAGCGGAGATGCTGATGTTCTTCAGGAAGTTAAATATGAGTTCACACCCCAGGACCCTGGACTCTCCTGGACATAACGTTCCTGGAAACACTCAGACCATGGGGAGCCCACAGTGCGCTCCCCAGAACTCACCAAGGCTTTCACTGTGACCTCTTCCCCAACAAGATTTCTTCTTGCCTCCCCCCCGTTGGCTTGGCTGAGTAAACAGAGCACCAAATATGGCCACTTACAGGAGTCAGTGGAGATAAACATCATGTGTGCCATCACGTGTGTCTTTATTGTAAATCTTGTTTGATTACAACACACAGCACTGCCCCTTTATTCTATTTCTGGCTTGTGAACCAACTGCACATGTGAGCAGGGCCACAGCCAAGCCGTGTGTGACATTTGCTCCAAATTAGAGAATTGTTCCCTTCCTCTGGGTGGACACTGACCCAGGCTGGGCGGCATGGTTTAGTCAGCAAAACACAGAATGGATTTCCACCCCGTTTGCCCCTGTGGAGTGCAGGGCGCAGTGTTACATGGCAGCTCTGGTCGTGCCGTTAGAAAATAGGTGGGAGTTGGCTGTGGACTAAGATGAATGAATTGATTTGCAACGGACGGGTGTCAGTGGAAAAAAACAGGTCAGTTTATTTAAAACAGTAGAACCAGAAGCCGTGTTTGTATATCCAAACAGCTAAAATTATCTGAAAGGTTTTACATAATCCTATCATGGAGTGTATTTATGGCGATCTATTTTTAATTTTTTGTCATATTACTCAGTCTCTTTGCGCCATGCCTTGTATGTAGTAGGAATCCAGTAAATACTTCTTGAATGAACCAGTACAATATTTTAATTAGCTAGCCCTCATGTACTGGTGCAAAAGAACAGTGTCATCTTACAACTGAAACCATAGATAGGAAATATCTCACTCAGGACCATAGGACATTCCAGAGACCAGGATGAGTGCCCCCAGGGCTAGTCTGAATTCTTCAAAGTGCTCTACGGCATCAACATTATTTAACACTTTATCTTGTCAGCTGCCTTCTCTGTAAAATCAGGAGTACCAGACATTCTAACCACGCTCCTCCCCACACACATGTTAGGGATAAAGACGGAATGCAGAGGTTCTTACACAAGGCACCATTTTTCTTGAAGGCGCTGTGAGAAGAGGTGCTAAGAAATGAGTCCTCAGTCATCTTGGGGCCCCAAATAGCTGATACCTAATAGATAGCTTTTTATTCTTTAGGCCTGTAGAGCTGTTGTATAATCTGAATCTTCCTTTCTCTCATTCATGAAAGTTCTTGAAATACAAATTTCATCTGTTCTTATCAACGACCTAGGGAGTTTGTGCCACTGCTCCTACTGGGACTGATCATGCATGCTTCTCCTCTTCCCCTTCCTCCCTGCATTCAGCGTTAGCTGAGCCCACCAGGCAGGACCTTCTGCATTTGTCCCTTGGCAGGGGTTTGGTGTGAGAGAATGTTTGGGACCAGAAGGTTCTGAGCTGAGCCGGCTGGAGCGGAGGGACTGAGTGGAAGGCCGGGCTGGCCTGGAGCCCTGGCAGGCGGAGGCTGGGTCTGAAGCAAGTGCTCAGGCAGCAGCCAGACCTCCGAAGAAGCAAACCGGGGCCAGAGAGTGGGAACGACGGAGAGGAAAACAGCTTCTACGGAAACAGCTTCTCAAATGGAAAATAAATTCAGGGAACAGGAGGCTACAGACCAAAATGGGAAGCCACCAGAATGGAAAAGGAAGTGAAACCAAGACTGAAACTCGACAGTCAACCTCAAGCTAAAGCGCTCCTTGCTTCCTTTTCTTTTTCCTCTTTGAGGTGTATCAGTGTGGCTCTCAGGGCATCTGCTACCTGGGCTGAGTTAAAGCTCTGTTTTTCTGAGTTAACCTGACCATAGCATAGATCCGGAATTCTGGGAACACTTTGAGAAGACACACACAATTCTGGGGAAGTTTGGAGGGCTGGGAACAATAAAAAGTAAGACATGTGGAGTCTCATCAGCTGCTGAATACAACCCCTTGACGTGCTTTAAAGATCACGTAAAGCCTGCACTCTGTTACTCACAAAACAGTTACAAATACAAGGTCTGTGCATTACACACAACAGGAAGTTGCAAACCAGATGTAAGCCCTGAGGCTGAATATTTGAGCTGCCCTCTACCTTACTTTTAAAAGACAGAATTAGTCATTGATCCCTGAGGATCAAGGAGGGTTGAAGACACAAAGGCAAGCTGCTCTAACCCAATTTAGGCCTTTGCAACTGAATGAAGGTCAGATTTCAAAGATTTGTAAATTTGCCCAGGTTGTTCCCTGGAAATCGGTCTACATGATGATGTATTTATAGGCCCAGTGATGAAATTATCAAGGATTGTCCCCTGCCACAACTGCTGTTAGTAGTTTCCTGTGTGTCACTGTATGCACAATATTTTCATTGATGCCACAGATTTTATTTTAATAAATAAATATGTGTCTACTAATAATCTGCCATGGGTATTGATATTGAAATTCGATTCCTACAGCCTTCATCAGTTTGTCAGCAATTCATAGAATGCATGTTTCATAAGGCCCAAGACTCCAGTGCCTGGCATATAGGAGCCGCTCAATCAATACATTTGCTTATTGGCAAAATGAGTTTCAGTTAGTACCTACTATGAGGCAGTCCATATAGGCCACAGAGCCCAACAGAGATGTTTTGAAAACTACCAAGTACAGAAATGGCCCAGAGAGAGAGAGGCTTCTAAGCAAATCAAGCTCGCATCACAGAAAATGATTTTGAGAAACAAAATCTAGAATGTATTTCCATAAAATAGACCCTGGGTTTCGTGTTAATAGAAGAATTACAAGTCTAAGAGTGACCTTTGTGGTAATGCTGAAAAACCCAGGTTGGATAGAACTTCACAGTGAAGTGGGAGGGCCTACGTGTAAATATTCTGTTAATGAAGGGTGGGGGGAGAGGGGAGGCCTGGGAGAGCTGAGCGCTGCCTCCATCCCCGCAGCAGCTGGGCCGGGCTTCCAGGACCAACAACAGTTGTGCAGGCGACATGTAGGAACTCAAGGATCTTCAGCGAGACAGAGTAAACCCTAATCCTCTATTTCCCTTTGCCTTCCCTAACTGGCCCATGCTCAGAATTAACTCCCTCTCTAAACTTGTAAACGCTTTTTGCTTCTGCTGTTCAGCTGACACTGTGCCACTCTGTGTTGCTATTTACCTGTTTCTGCCCAGCTTGTCTCTCTGGTTACACTATCCTTGTAAACTCTTTAAGGGCACAGTTTGAATTCCTTCACTTAGTATCAGGGGATCTTAAGTTATTTAACTTCTCAGCCTCAGGTTTATGAAAACAGGTTCGTAACAACCTACCTCCCAGTGTTAGTTCATGTAGAAATTAAACGAGGTGTGAGTATGTGTGTGTGTGAAGACAAGCTGCACTGGGTGTGGCGCACGCCGTGACCCTTGTTCTCCAGGTTCTCTCCAGGGACTGTCTTCCTATGATCATAGCTGCTATTTATTGAGTGCTTACTATGAACCGGGCACTTTACATATGTTACCTCTATTCCTCATAACGCTTTGTCAGCAGGTATTATTATCTTCATTTTGCCGAAGTTCAGATAAGTTATGTTTCTTGATGAGGTCATAGTCAATAAATGGCAGACACGTGATTCAAACCCAAGTCCTTCTCCGTATTACAGCTCAGGCTCTTCCTGGTACTCCACCCAGTCTGCACACAGTAGGCACTCACTTGATGCTTGATGAAAATTGTTTCACCTACTCAAAACTATGCTTTCTAGTGAACCTTGGGAACAAAGGAATAAAAACTTAATGAATCAGAAAATCAATAAAGCCCCTTATAAATTCGTGCAAGTCTGAGTCTTTTTGCTCAGTCTTTGATGATGTGACTTAAATGCTGAGTAAGTCCTGGAGGGCTGAAGGAAGCCCATTGGGAGTTGTAACACGTTTTAGGGAAATGTCAGTGAAGGCCATGGGTAAGATGCATCACTTGTCGATTCTTGGCAGATGGGAATAGCTGATGCCCAAAGGGAAGACTAAAAGCCCCTCACCTTGCCAACGAATTCGCCCAGGGTACATCCAGTGGCACATAGAATTGTGGAGCTGGAGGGTCGTTTCAGGGCTCACATAATTAAATTCTCTTTTGAAAAAAATGGAGGCTTGGAGAGTGAAGGGATTTGCAAAAAGAAACCCTGAAAGCAATTATAAACTTCATTCATGTCTTTACAAAAACACATTGGACACCACTAGCCATTAGGGAAATGCCAGTTAAGGCCACAGTGAGATACCACCGCACAGCCACAGGAACAGCGAACACGGAAAGTAGTGACGACACTATACTCGGAGGAGGGCGTGGAGAAACCGAATCACGTACCCGTTCTCTGTGGGTGGGAACAGAGAGTGGCACAGGCAGTCCGGAAAATAGTCTGGCTATTTCTTAAAAAAACTAAATCCATACTCACCCAACGGTTACACTTCTGGCAGTTTATTTACCTCAGGGAAATGAGAAGTTCTGTCCACATGAAAATCTGTACATGATTGTTCATAGCAGCTTTATTTGTAACAGCCCGAGACTGGCTTGTTAAAGGGATGTTAAAACATACCTCCCTAGATGAATGGTCAAACAGTTCATCTATGAAGGTATGTTTTAACATACCTTTAACATACCTGCTGTGGAACACTACTCAGCAATAAAAAAGGAACAAGCTTTTATAAGTGCAACAATTTGAAGGACTCTCAAGGGAATTATGCTGGGTGCAAAAAGCTGATCTCAAAAGGTCACATACTACATGATTCCATTTGATGACATTTTCAAAATGGCAAAATCAGATGACAAGACTAGATTAGTGGTTGCCAGGGTTAGGGACGGTGGTGGGGAAGGGGTGGGTGTGGCTCTAAAGGGCAGCATGAGAGAGAGCTTTTTGTGATGGTAGTCCTACACCTTGACGGCAGGGTGGTCCCATAGAACTACACGTGTGATAAAATGGCGTAGAACTGTGCACACATATTGTATCAGTATCAGATTCTTGATTTCGATATTATACCATAATTATAAGATGTAACCATGGAAGACACTTGGCAAAGGGTATATGGCACTTCTCTGTACTGTCTTGATGCTCTCCAGTGACTATAATTATTTCAAAATACATTTTTTTAAATTGAAGGACAATGCGGCCACTCATTTCTGTTATAGTAACTTGCAATTACCTAGCTTACATGAAACTAGTTTCATATAGAAATTGGCCAAGTAATAAAAGTGACTGACAGCTGAGCTTGTTAAAGTAATGTGTGCCTGTTGGTACAGCTCCCCCAAAACTCGTTTTCAGAAAAGTCCCATGTAGTTTGCGGCCAGTAGGTTGTGCGTTGACACACTTAGGGGACCCATTAACAGTGGAATAGTCGGGAAAGGCTGTATCATTAGAATTTGGTCATCTCATGTTGTAACATCAACAGTGATTTGTTTGGGACGTCTTGGAGGCATTTCCACTGGTTTAAAACCCCATCGAAAAAAAGGTGAAAGGTATTTGGTGCCTGGATCTTGCTGCCATCTTTCATAATTTGCCTGAAGATTCTCATCACTTGTTGGTGGCGCTCAAGGGGGTTTGAACTTTAAGCCTCTTTTTGCACAGGAGGCGGGCTACCACTTGAGACTGACTGCACTTGAACCATTCCGATTGTTGATGCTTGAGCTGGTTCCTTCAGAGCTGCTGTTTTCTAGCTGTTCACAGCTGCACCTGGAGTCTATAGGTAAAGCCACCCATTTTCTGGGCCCTCTAGTGACCTAGGAATATGACTGATGCTTCCCATTGTGTCTGTTTGTCATCCTAATGAATGAACTTCCATTAACTGTGCATTTCCTTGGGGGTAGTTCCTCATGGAATTTACTCACATATTTAGTTAGTCGTGCTGGCCACAATCTCAACTCTGCTTGGCATTTATTTATAAATACAACCCTGGTCAGTTTTGTCCATAACAGTGATTCTGAAAGTTCCTCATTCCTTCAAACTCCCTGCTTGGCTCCACCCCATTTGCCTCTAACTTCACAGAGGAAGTGGAGGTCCGCAGAAGGTCCTTAGCTCCCCAGCCACAAAGGGACCCGCCACCCCTCTCCCTGTTACCTCCTCTGCTTGAGTCTCAGTAGGGGTATTCTCCTTATGCTCTGGGCTGATCCCTCATCTTAGGCTCTAGATCCCACCCTTTGCTGACTCCCCCTAGACCTTTCCTCACCAATTACCCCTCTCTCTGCTGTAGTTTCAACTTCATAGACTCATGTGGGTGTGTATAGAGAAGGGCAGAGATTTCACAGCCAGCCAGACCAGGGTTTGAATCCCACCTTCTCCATTTACTAGCTGTGTGATCTTAAGAACTTTATTTTTAATTGTGGTAAAATACACATAACGTAAATTTACCGTCCTCACCATGTATAAGTATACAGTTCAGCAGTGTTAAGTACATGCACATTGGTGTGCAACCCACCTCCAGAATGCGTTTCATCTACAGCTGAAACTCTATACTCATCAAATACCACCCCAGTTATCCCGTTGCTGGGGAGGTTGCCAGGATACTCCCAGCGGTCCTATCTACTTCTCAGTGTAATTTCACTTGTCCTTTCTGCAATGTATGACCTGAATTAACATCACGGAGTAGACTTCCTTTGTTGAACTCTTCCTTGGCTTCTGCGATGCCACCGTGTACCATTCTGAACTGGTCGAGAGGTAGTTAGGGAGAAGGGGAACAGAGGATGTGTTTGTATTCTCTTTATTCACTCATTCAACAACTGTTGCTCGAGCACACTATGTGCCAGCTACAGTCCTAGGCATGAGGGATACCTCAGTGAACAACACAGGAAGATGGGGTGCCCTAGATGCTTTGAGGGAAGATGCTACTTCATTGAGGGTTTGGATGGTGGCTGGAGCCCCCCTACCCACTCCCACCTTTCTGTTCATTGTCCTCTTCTGCAACCAGAAGAATAAACGGCTCAGACCTCTTTCTCCGGCACCATGAGCCTTGGCCCCAAGCTCTCCCCTTGCCCCCTGCCAGGCATCACAGAGGAGTCACCTCTGATCCCACTTTTGTTCTTGCACATAGACCTATTTAGGACTGATCACAACGAATTTCTTTACTTCCACCTGCCTGTCTCCCCTACCAGGAGGGGAGCTGCATGGAGGCACCGCTGGAGGGGGCCACACAGTGCCAGGTCCATAGCAGACAATCAGTGAATCTTCATCGGATGAACGAAGTGGAAGAATTTATTTTTTTTAAGTTAATTAGCTAGAATATTATAATGGCTCTTTCTGTTCTCTTATATTTTGTCAGTTTAGGACCTGAACGGCAGGGAATTTAACAAACTCCAGAAACATTTAGGAAACATTTCATCTCCTTTTTCCTTTAAATATTCCTCCCCTGCCACTGATGTGGCAAATCTAGACTGCTCCATCTTCCTCGCTCCTCTTTTTCTAGTGTGTTGAAACTGGAAGGGGCCTTAGATAAACCTCATCATGTCATGGATCAGGGTCCTGAGGACTGTGAAATGCCATGACCTACACAGGGTCACCTGACTGGCCAGGGGTGGAACCCCACGGGAGGATCTGATTCTTACCCAGTGTTCTTTCCACTATCCCCTGCTATCTCTTGAACATTCAAAGCCACCGATATTTATGGGGTACCAATTAGATGTAAGACGGTAGGCTAGATTCTACTGGAGAATCAGAGGTTGAAAAAAGGTCCCTACCTTGGATCATCATGTAATAACGATCTAGTAGGAAGAAAGACATGCATGAAGAAACCTGTAGAAAGTGTATGCAAAAATACGATGCCCGAAAAATTAATATGGTGATGAATTCCAACTTGAAAGACTGACTTCGGAGTAAAGGTGGCATCAAAGCTGAGCTCCTCATCTTGTTTGGGAGAGTGGGTACAGATGTGCAGAGATGAGGGGCTGTATCAAGTCCTTCACTGGTCCCGGAGCCCATTTCCAGCACAGCTGGTGGGGTTGGAACACTGCTCACCTCTCACTGTGCACTCACAGTAGAGGCAAGGGACCATGACCGTGCCCAGACCAGGCGCAGGATTTCTGTGCACAGAAGAAAGAACCAGCCTCAGTATTTCAAGCACGTACTTACAACCTTATCTTTTCTTAATCTAAAATGTTCCTGAACAAGGGCTTTTGAGCCAAGAGTCTTAGTTTGCAATTCTAGTCAATGCAACTTGATTTTGTAAAACAACCTCCAGAAATGCCCAGGATATTAAGTGATACAGGACTGAAGAGAATAGTCTGTAGAATTAATGTGCTAATGAGGCAGTAACACAGCTTTGCTGAAGATTAACACATTCAGGAGCCAACCAATTAACTGCCCTTTCTAATACCTCCCAGGCATATTCTGTGTTCAGAACTTGGTAAAGCTCCTGGCCTGTGTTTGTGGGGCTTGGGCAGTGGGGAAGGAGTTGAATAAATGAATGGCCTTAAAGCTAGCTGAGTGACAAATCCGATTGAGCTACCTTGACCTTGTACTCAATTTTGGTTACATACCAGCATAATCATGTATTTGCTTAGCATCCTTCAGCCCTTCATGGATTCACACAGCCTTTCCCCTACTCCGTTCTGAGGCAGAGCGGAAGCGTGCTCTCTGAGCTGCAAGTATTCGATTTTACCTACTGTCCTAGCGCTCACTTTTGTCCCCAGCTGGTGTCCCTCAATCAAGCAGAGTCCTTGCAAAAGTCAAAAGAATGTAAGCATCTCTGAATCTGAAAGTAACATTTGCATCAGCTGCAGACACCTTTGAAGGAGCGTCCTTTGGAATTATCACACCCCATGTTTATTCCCATTCCTCTCTCTTTACTTTGCAAGCCCATCCATGGTCTTTTAAAAATATCCCTTTTCTTTGTGAGGCATTTGCTTTTTCTTAAATGTTTCACAGAGTCAAAGTTGGGAAAGATAATGCGTCACTATATTTGTATCGCTCCTCGTTCGTCTCAGCTGTTTTTCTCCTCTTTGCATCGTTAATTCAACGACCGTGTGCTGAGTGCAGCTCTGAGCGTGCCGTGTACAGTGCTGGGTCCTGAAGAGAACACACACAGAGCAAGTCTCGCGGGAACATCAGAGTTAATAATGTCACTTTTCTATCTTGCCTACCTGTCGAAAGAGTTTGCCGATTATGTATTTCCTTTTCTAGAGTATCAGGAGAAAAAGAGACAATGTATGAGTATTCCAAGTGTCTTCCTCTACTATTTATTCTCCCATCCATCCATCCATCCATCCACCCACCCACCCACCCACCTCAACACTCTGAGTCCTTTCAACATTTGAGTATGTTTTTTTGCAATGAGGACACACATGCAGGAGACCTGGTGCTGCCCTCGGGAGTCTCGGTCCAGAGGGACGTGGTTGTCTGATCAGACCATGAGCCAGGCTCTCACTGTGAGTGGAAGCATGCGTACAATGCAAAGGCGACGAAGCCCACAGTTTCTAGCAGCCAAGGTTGATGGCGAATTAGTTGGTGGAACAGATTTCTGTTTTTGATAGCTGCTTTAATACCCACTGGGTATATTCTCAGGGAAATTTAAAAACGGCAAAATCTAAACTCTGAGTTGATATGTGGTCCCCCTATGGGGACACGTTCAGTCCTTCCAGCTTTGCTCCTCTATCTTCAGGCTCCCACCTTCTGGAAGGCATGCTGCTGGTCTCTCCCCTTTGTGTAGTGCGCAGTATGCTTTTCCTTCCCATCCACATCCCCACTCATGACAGGTGACATTTCAGGACCCCAGAGAGCCTGGGCTGGCAGAGCAAATTGACATGTGGGAGTGTGAGAGGCGGTTTTGAGAGAAAAGGAAGAGAAAAATGGCAGGCTCGAGAGCAGAACAGGAGAAACAGAAGCCAGAGAGAGGACAAGGGGACAAGAGAATGAAGAAAGGAAAAAGAAGAAAAGGCAGCCCCAGCCCTCCTCAGATCTCCCTAGATCTGGTGTTGAGCAATTTCTGTGACAGGGAGTCAGGTTGAAGAACGGGCTGGCAGCAACAGTCCTTCCAAATATGGGGCAAGGTGAGCAGAATTGCAGGAATACCAGAGGACCTGGCTCATTCACTGAGCTGCATCTCAAAGGGCGACTTCGCTTCCAAATGATGAACAGAGGGGAAAGAAAACCTTCCCAGCATCCATCATGTGTTGCTCTTGAAAATTATTATTTTGGAGCACGAAGTGGTTTCCTGTCTTTAAAACCTATTATCTATTTCCCTTCCAGGTGGAGCCTGGGCTGCTTGCTAATTTAATCCCCTGGGTTCCCCCGCGGCCTTCCAGCTCTCACAGCGATGCAGGCTTCAGAAAGAGGGCACCTTTGTGTCTGCCTCCCCTGAAGGCCCCCAGCTACCCTGGCAGCCAAGGAGATGCTATTTTGGGAAGCAGCAGCTGAGTGGGAAGGATTGTGAATTGTTTGTCAAACCCCTCCAGTCTAGTTAGATCTCACAGTGAAAATGGAGAGCAAAGCCATACGCTTTCCTTCATTCTCTTCTACTCCCCCATCCGTGAGAGGGGACGGGAATAAAGGGCTGCTTTTCCTCCTCAAGCACAGGCACCAAACTAATGCTTTAAAATAATAATAATAATAATAATAATAATAATAAACCCAATTTTTCTAACCAATTGGAAACACTAAAAAATAATATTGGCTTCAAAACCAAGCAAGTACAATAATTTAAAAATCATCTGTAAGTCTCAAAACAAGCAAACCAAAAAAATCCCTGTCATAACAGAAAAGAGACATCAGGGGCCCTGCCCTTCATTCAGATAATTGCATTTATTTAACCCCTTGAGGCAAAACTGACTAAGCAGATCCCCTCCCTGCCGACACCCATTGACACACTCTCACTGACAGCACTCGAAAATAATTCTGCTGGGACACACTCATCGGAACATCCATGGCGACACGTGCTCACTCCCTCACGGCGTGGGCAAACTCAAAAGCAAACGGAAAATGAGCCAGATTGACAAAAAAGGCTCCTTGGGACTCTGCCCTCAGCCCCCATGTGACTCTGAAACTTCCCAAGTGTTACTCAGCCTTGTAAATGGGGGGGAGGAGCAGGGGGGAGCTGAGAACCAACATCTTACTTCAAAGAACATTTTATAACTGTCCGTGGTTTTTCTTCCTTGACTAATTCTCATATGCAAGGATGTCTAGTCCACCGTGACTTTTAAAGGACACTTTTCCCCCCCAAAGAGTCTTGGTATTTCCAGGGAATACCAAAAGGAATTGTCACTTCTTGGGAGTGGAGTTGGACTCAGAGAACTTTATAAATGATGATGCAGGGAAGCTATGAGAACGCTGCCTGTGTTTATAGCATTTTCCTCAAAAGAGCTCAGACTGCCTGATACACATAAATCTGCTAATCCACACCCTCACTTCTGGTTAGACAGCAGGTCTTAAACTTCCTTTTCCACGGGCGGGTGTGTCTGTGTCAGTACTCAGACTTTGCTTAGTCAAAACGCGCGTGCAAAGGGGTAATGATTTTTCGTTCTTGAACTGAGTGAGCCTTTATGTTAAAATTTAGATTCGCTGTGTTGATCTAAAATGGACTTGACTGATGAATTAGAATTTGTTCTCTTAGAATGAGAGTGGGGAGAAGAGGCAAGGCTTCCATATTGGCTGAACAAGTCACCCCTGAATGAGGTGCTGATACCCAGTGGGGTATTCAGTGCTTCACTAACTCATAATAAATGTTTAATCAGAACAGAGTAGGCAAGCAATTACTTTCTCAGTGATAGAATCACACATTTGTAAATAGCATGGCAGAAAAAGCAAACTGTCTATCAAAAATCAACTTGTTTTATGTGAAAAAATAGCTTTTATAGGGAAATGGTTGAGCTTAGGGTTATGAATAATTATGAGCTAGGATAAGATGAAATGTTTTTGCAGTGATAGTTCGGTTAATATACCACTAGAATAATTTATGTGGAATATTCCTTTTTTACCCTCGAGTCGGCTGTGTTTGAATATTTTAGCCTCAAATTTTGCTAACTCATTAATTAATTGATCAACTAGTTATTGATCCCTTGATATGTACATACCAACATTAATGGTTCTGGGTGTACACAAGGCAGGATACAAAAAAGTATAATGTAGTGTCTCCCAGAACTTTATAATGTTCCTGGGAAATGAGAAATATATCTGCATACAAGTTAAATAAATAACTTGTGAGTTGCCCTGGCTGGTGTGGCTCAGTGGATTGAGCGCCCACCTGAAAACCTGGAGATCTCCAGCTCGATGGCTGGTCAGGGCACACGCCTGGGTTGAGGGCCAGGTCCCCAGTTGGGGGTGTGCAACAAGCAAACCAATGGATGTTTCTCTTGCACTGGGGTGTTTCTCTCTCCCTCCCCTGCTCTCTGAAAATAAATAAAATCTTTAACAAAAATAACATGTGAGTAAATACAATGCAACAAGATATAACAATTTCTTTTAACAAATGACTGTTAGGTTATCAGAGTGTGTGTGTGTGTGTGTGTGTGTCCAAGTGAGCAATATAAACACTAGTGGATAAACACTAGTGAGCATGGAAGGCTTGCTAGAGGAAGTGGTGGTGCAGAATTTCTGACTAGGTGGGGCATTTATTTTGCTCAGGAAGGTAGAAAAGTTGGGAAGGTTTGCGTGGATTCATAGAATCACAGAGTTCTAGCCCTGAAACGATTCTAAAACAATCAGCTAGTCCACTGGGTTTCAAACATGGCTGCACATTGTAATCACCTACAGAGCTTTAAAAAATTCCAGTGCCTGGACCTCACCCCAGAGATTCTGATTTAAGACATCTGGGGTGGGACCTGGGCATCTCTGTATGTAAAGCTCCCCAGGTGATTCTGATGTGCAGCAGTTTGAGGACCAACGATTTAGTCCTACTCCCCAGTTTTACAAGTTGAGGGCCACCTGCAAATCTGCCCACGCATAGCTGGTGAGACCCAGGCTCTGTGCTCTGTTCCAGGCTGTTTGTGTCTGACAGTGTACTGCGCAATACCCTGGAGACCAGACTGGAGGGTTGGATTTTTTTGCCGTAAAGGTCACGGAGAACCCCTGAAGGTCTTTGTTCAGGAAAATGGCATATTGAAATTAAATGGTCCTGTAACTTCCAGACGGACATCTGGATTGAAATGAATGAACACACCCTAACAATGCACGAGAATGGCGGTGTCTGAGTGAGTACTCTCTCTCAAATTTAAGTCTGCATATGTTATTTAGAATTTAAAAATCATATTGTGATCAGCTCTGTGTCATCATATTCAGATAAGTAAAATTGTGTTTCTCTACTTTTATGGCGACTTCTCAGTTCTAGAAAGAACTCTCTGCTGGCCGGCTAGCTCTGTGTTCTTCCACATGTTTCTTTGACTTTCGCCTCAATTCCACAATTGTTTTAAGTTTCATTTCCTGTTTATCTTTCCTCTCCTTTCCCTCTTGTCCAATCAAGGACATTTGTTAATTGCTCACAATATGCTCATGCATATTTATATGTCCACACCTCCTATTTCTTTATTATCCCTAGGGCAATGTTGTCCAATAGAAATATAATTTGATCCACATATGTAACAAGAAATAGGTTAAATTAATTTTAATAATTTATTTTAATTAACCCAGTATATCCAAAATTTTATCATTTCAACATGTAATGTAACCATTCTAAAAATATTAATGAAATATTTTACGTTCTCTTTTGGTACTAAGTCTGAATCTGCTATGTGTTTTACAATTACAGCATCAATTCCGAAGCTAAATTTTCAAACTTCAAAAATATGACACATAAAGTTGGGTTTTAGAAAAAGGATTTTATTTATCGTGTTTGCGTTTTTTCAGGTTTGAATTAAATGACATTTAAAATTCAGTTCCTCAGTTGCATGGGCCACATTGGCCAAGTGGCTACTGTATTGAGCAGTGCAGGTTTTACATGGTGGTGTTTCCTCATTCTGTGGCTTGTGAGGGTCCTGGTTTCATTTTAGTGAGTCTGAGTGCTCTCCTCATTGAGCAATTTGCTTTGCTCAGGAGTATGATAGAAGGCAAGGTAATGCGAAGATGGTCATAAAAACAACTGGAGGTTCTCTGAACCAGCATATGGAATTCAGAAAAGAAGGAGGGTGGGGCTGTAATCGTTTAGAAAAGGAAATGGGGAGGAGGGAAGAAAACAGGTCTTGGTGCCCACCCCTAGTCAAATGCTCTTTGGAGATAAAGAAATTCTATAGTAGTCAAGCAGCCAAGATAAAAAAAAAAGGATGGAAAATATGCCAGAATTGTGAGAGACAGAAAAAGTTGAATTAGAAAGTGGATTTGTCTGTTCTCAGAAGAGCAAGAGGAGTGTTACTTACATAAAGTGCTAATAATGTATCTTTATCGAGCTTTTCCCCTAAAGAATTCAGGATGTCAGGCAAATAATTATTCATTCACAGAAGCAGCTTTGACCAAACATATTCCAAATGTTCTAACATTGAAAGGTGGGCACAGTGTAGAGAATTTATTTTTATTGTGTGTCACCCACCCACTTCCCACTCATCGTTACTCCTCACGGGGCTGTGGTGTGCACCATCCATAGTGAGTCTGCATTGTTCTTATACAGACTCAACTCAGTTTAAGGCAACGTGAGCTCTGTAATCATCTGATGATAACACTTGGCCTTCAACTAGTCATGCAAACAAGAAAAAAAGTCAACAGCAGTGAGCACAGAGGCCCTGTACTGAGAGGAATTCCCAGGCCACAGCCCAGAGACTGCCTGAGTGGGAACAGCTGTGGCCACTACTCAGCGTGCTAATCTGCTCGTGCAAAGCTGAGAAGCTGGAGGTGGATAGACAGAATAGACCTGATGGATATGCCTGGCCGTGTCTTCCAGAGCAGTTGCTTCTCCTGTCTTTCATACCTCTAGTGCTTCTCATGGTGCCACCATTTTTTATTTTTTCACTGAGAAAATCTCAAAGCTTGATGACAGCAAATTCTATCTCAATGACTTGCTTCTTAAAGCTTAGAAGTATATGTTCTATATTTTCCTACCTTTTTGGTAGATGAAGGTGAAGCTCACTGATCATAGGAGCCTGGGCTCTCCAGAGAGAAGTTCTCAAGTTTCCATTTTGTTGTCTCAGGATTAGAGGGTATCCTGATAATAACAGCGATCATGCTCAATCTCGAGGCAGCAGGAAAAGCACTCAAAATTCCACGAGTACTAACAGTGTACCTACTGTGTGCTCAGTACTGAGCTAGGCACTGGTGTAACATAACAACAGCCAGACTTAGGAAGTGCTTGTATGCTGCTAGAGACTGTGCTAAGTACTGCAGGTATTTCTGTTATTCCCGTTTTACATTTTATTATTCCCATTTTACACAGTAGGCAACTGGGGCACAGAAAGGCTGAGTAACTTGCCTATGTCACAGGTCTAAGACATGGTTTTCTCATTTCAACTAGATGTAAAATAACTTTCCAAAAGTCACACAGCAAATAAGAGGAAGAACAAAGTAATGAAGTCTCAGAGCCCCACCCTCAAGCTTTAGAGTTAAATAGATTCAGCGTTGAATCCCACCTCTCCACCTACAGCTGCATGACTTTGTGGAAAATTAACGTTTCAGAGTCCTAGTTTCCTCATGTGTAAAAGGAGAAAATGAAATGTGCTTTCAGAACTTTATAAGGATGATAAACCATGCCTGCAGCCCTGACCAGTGTGGCTCAGTTGGTTGGAGCAGCATCCCGTCACCTAAGGGTTGCAGGTTCAATTCCCAGTCCGGGCACATGCCTAGGGAGTGGATTTGTTCCCTGGTCCAGGCGCATAAGGGAGGTGACCAATCAATGCTTCTTTCTTGCAACAGTGTTTCTCTCTCTCCTTTCTTCTTTCCTCTCTCTCTAAAAGCAATAAAAAGAAGTCCTCAGGTAAGGATTAAAATAATCATAATCATAATACCTGCAAAGTGACTAGCACAGTACAGGGCAGACAGTGTCATTATTAGGGGTTCATTAATCCAAGTGCATAATGAATCACTCAGTATGCACTCGTTTGGCCACCCCAGTTGTTAAAATACTGAAATGCTTCCACGTCAGTTGGCAGAACCTCTGCCCTAGGCCCCTTGAGTGCCTCCCTTCCTGGCTGGCCATCCAGCCCCTCCTTCAGGAGCTTCCCATAACCCCTGGCACACTAAGGGCCCAGGACCCTATTCGGATGGTTAGTGCCTGTGTTGCCCAATTGCTAAATATTTTCACGATCTCCTGGCTACAAGTATAGATGGGCTCCTGCCTTCATTGAGAGCACAGTTGCAGAGGGCCCGTGGGTATGACAGGGGAAAGTGATGAAGGCAGTGATGAAGAGTGCTTCATGTGGTGCAGGATGGCAAAATGCCCAGCTCAGGTGGGTCAGGGAGGCTGGCTCTCTCAGTGACCTGTTTGGGTGGGTGGTGACTTCCTAGATCATCACTGGAGTTCCTCTAGTCTCCTGTAGTTTTCATTTTTGCCCTATCCACCTACTTCAGGCCTCATAACCCTTTGCCTGAACTCCCATAGAGCTTTCTATTTAAGTGGTCTGTTCTAGTATCCATTTGTGTTTCTCTTACTCAACAATCTTTCGTAGCTCCCTGTGGCCCCATCTCTTCATTAAGTCACCCATGACCCACTACCATATAGGCCCAGCCTCTCTTTCCAGGCTTTTCCACTTACGGTAGGTGCCTGGCACACCTGCCAAGTGAGATCTGCCCTACACAGGACTCTGCTGCCCCTGCTGCTTGGGACTTGTGGGTCCTCTTTCAGGGGTTTTGTACACCCTCCTCAAAGACAACTTCTTTCCCCCATCTATGTTCCCCCCACCCCCCCGTATCTCTTCTCTATCCCAAGGTCATGTTGGGGGCGATGTGTTCTGATAACTAATGTACATTGGATGCTTATTATATGCTAGTCTGTTCTAAGAGCTTTGCATGTGTTACCTCATTTAAGCCTCTCAGAAACTCTTAAGAGGTAGGCAGTATTATTATCTCTTTTTTAGAATGAAAAAGACCCAGGCACAGAGAGGTGAAATATTTTTCCAAAGGTTGCACAGCAAGCACAAAGTAGAGCTGGGTTTCCAACTCAGGAAGCTTGTCTTCAGAACCTGTGCTTGTGATCAGTGTTTTATGTTGACTCATAACTCTCAAACAAGGAGAAAAATAGAAGAAAATATTTCTGATGTTATTACTCAAAATCCACAGCTTGCTTTTGTAATTATTTGTGTTATTCTTTTCTCTCCTTCTTTATGTGAGCTGAAAATTCCTAGAGGGGAGGAACCCTGGGTCTCAGGGACTGGTGTCTCAGTTACTGTCAATCAGTTGCAGGCACAGGTGAGGTTCCTGAGCCATCACATCCTGTGGAGGCCTCGGACTGTGAATGGGCCATAAGCAAGCCCACCTTTCACTAGTATTTCCCCTAACTAAATACAGCAGGTCTTTGATTGATGTTATTTTGTTCAGTGTTGTTTCTTTGTAATGTTGATGAAATGCCTACAGTAAAAATTGGTTTCATTGTGAGTTGTTTCACTTAAGGTCACAAAGCCCATCAGTGACACTGAGTAAAGACTTCCTATACACCACTTGGCCAAACACTGGTCAGGCCACCTATTCCACTGAGACTCCAAAAGAGCTGTGCTTAGTTTTATGATTCAGGTTGTGGGCTGGGTTGTCATTCATCTTCTGCATAATGGAGCAGATGCGTATATGTGTGTGACTTCTGCCTTTTAGAGTTGGAGAAATTAAAGTGTACTGAGGTTATTTACTCAGAGTTGTCAGGCAGATCTGTGGTGGAGCTTAAGTGGGACTATCTGGAAGTGACTCCAGGAACCCCAGTCCAGGACCCTGGACACCCCTGTGGTGATTCTGCCCTAATGCCATGTACTAAGGGGTCAGTAGATGGACTAAGTTGTTGACTGACCAGAAAATTCTGGAACACTCTTCCCCTATATTTTTACCTTGACACAAAATAAAATTATGACATCATAATGAGAACACAGGACTTCTCTACTTGTATTTTTAGAACTCACTAGCTTTTGCCAAGGGTGGCTGGTCAGTCCTCCTGTTGAAGAAACATCATTTGGAGAACGTGTGTCATCTTCCACCACAACCTCTGTGACAAGTGTGTTCGTTCTAAAATCTAGAGAGCAAAGCGATGGATGCTGGCCCTAACCCTAACCCTAACCCTAACCCTAACTTTGTACCTAGATGCAATTACTTGATAAGCAACCAAAACTTAGGAACTTTTAGAACCCCTCTTTTCTCTTTTTTTGGGTTTAGAATTAACAGATAATAAGAGTGTGTATGTGTCTAGGGTGTAAGGGACTCATACAGAATTAATAGGTGCTAAATATTTGTAGTAATACTATTTGTTATCCAGGGGTATCCCTTGCCACGTTTTGCTGTCATCTCCATTGTTGCCAGGGGTGGCCAGGAGCTTACAGGTGTGCTGCCTTGGAAGTGAAGGTGGGGATGGGGGTGGGCAGTATGATCAGGGAAGGATTGGGACTTTGTTGCAGAGCAAAGAGCAAAGTCCACCTCCATACTCGCATGAAAGTTCCAGTGGTTTGTTTTCTTCGGTTCTGGCAAGCCAGCGCACAAACTAGACCCTTTACCTACAAACAATACAGTGGCTAAACCTCCTCCCCATCACCCACCTTCAGCACAGGTTCCCTCACCAGCCCTTCCCTCACTGTACACTTCGTCCCCTTTAAGAGCCTGCACCGCGGGACAAACGTTCGAATAGCCCTTGTGCCCCTCCTCGAGCTCCGATTGGCTGTGTGCAGCTCACGGGGGCGTGTCAGCCTGCCCGGCCCTTCACGATTGGCGGGTGATGAGTCTATATAAAGTGCGGTGCTGTAGAACTGCGTTCACTTAGCGACCGGACAAGAAACTGAGCGTCTGTCAGTAGTGCAAGGGTCGTGGGGTTCAGCGAGCGCGTCAGCGTCATCGACGTTGATTTCTCTCTGTAGTCTTCAGGTATCGAGGGTACATCCGTGGGGCGGACTTGTTGAGGCCTCCAATTCCTCTCCCCGTGTCTGAAGAGGAGCCCGGGCTCAGCCATCACCTCCGGCCCACCCCCGGTGAAGGGGCGGCAAGGCAGGATGGAGTTCAAGCTGGAGGCACACCGCATCGTCAGCATCTCCCTGGGCAAGATCTACAACTCACGGGTCCAGCGCGGTGGCATCAAGCTGCACAAGAACCTGCTGGTCTCACTGGTGCTGCGCAGCGCCCGCCAGGTCTACCTGAGCGACCCGTGCCCTGGTCTCTACCTGGCTGGTCCTGGGACCCCACCGCAGCTGCCCGGAGAGCTGGCGGCCGGGCCCCCGCCCGGCTGGGGGGAGCCGCCCCCGCCGCCCGCCCCAGCCACCTGGCCAGAGAGCGAGCCGGAGCTGGAACACCGCGCAGTCCCAGACGCGCCTCGGGCGGGTGACTCGCAGCCCGAGGCTACCCTGACCAGCGCCAGGAACACTCTTCAGAGCACAGAGGCGGCTGCTGGGGAAGCCGGGGACCCAGCCAGCGGCTCGGACGTCTTCCCCGAGGGTCCCCGAGCAGCGCGCCACTACTGCGGCTGCCTCCCCAGTGGGGAGGAGAAGCCGGGCGTGCTGGGCGCACCTCTCCACGGTGACTGCTGCAGCGCTGAGGACAAACCCCCGGCGCCGCCCCCCGTCTGCCCCCGGAAGCGCAGCGCGGCCGGGGTGGGCGGCTGTGGCCCCGCCGGCTGCCCCGGCTCGACCCCTCTGAAGAAGCCCCGTTGGGACTTGGAGGAGCAGCCTGGCAGGATGGAGGAAGAGGAAGAGGAGATGGAGACGGGGAACGTGGCTAACCTCATTAGCATCTTCGGTTCCAGCTTCTCAGGACTCTTACGAAAAAGCCCCGGGGGCGGCCCGGAGGAAGCCGAGGGAGAGGAGAGCAATCCGGAAGCCAACGAGCCTGGGCAGATCTGCTGCGATAAGCCGGTGCTGAGAGACATGAACCCTTGGAGCACAGCCATCGTGGCCTTCTGAGCCCCGGTCGGTCCCCATGTGGGCAGGAGGTTGAGCAGCAGGCGTGGACGCGAGTGCCGGGCCTCTCCTGGCTGCGAAGACGCGGCGGAGACCGTAGGCGCAGAGCGAGTGGGGAAGACTGGTGCCGCCGGGCAGCAGGGACTGCCCTTGGCCTTGGCGGCCCTGCTATGTTGGCCTCTCTCTTGGAGCCTCTCCAGACTTGGGAGTGTGAGGCTTATCGGAAGAGGACGATTGTTAATTTGTGTGTCTGTGTCTGTAAGTTTGTCTTGTGAATTAAGACTATTTTGTCCTTCTGGAATGCATCGCCCTTCCCCAGGGTTTGGGAGACTGGGGGCAGACAGGGACTTTCCTTTACCAGCAGCACCGAGAAGGAAGCGGCTAAAAGGTTCGGGGAGTTCCCCATTCGTTCTCGAGGCAGGAAGGGACTTTACACACACCCTTCACATGAAAGCTAGAACCGTGCCCGGGGCCAGGAGTGGCGTTTCCTCGCAGGATTTTATAAGACTAGAGTGGTTTAGTCGGGGGTAGAGACCTGTATTATTTCTTTCCCTCCCCACCTTCCTCTCCTTGAAGAAACGTTTAAACCCTGTGATTACTCTGGGAAAGGGGAGTCTTAGGGGCCCTGGTCTTCCCCCACAGGGAAAAAAGCTTGATGAACTTCATAGAAGGGTTCAAGCTTGGAAATACGGAGTTTATAGAGGAAAGATATATATTTTAAAAGCTCTAGCTCAGAACTACTACACAGTGCTTTTTAAAAGTGTTTAATGAAACAAAAGTTTACAGACAGAACCCCTAAGTGGAAAGACCTTACGGTTTTGTAGATACGGTGACTCCAGTCTTTGTTGTATAAAGGTTGGGGGAACTGACAAGGTTTTTGTACAGTATTTTCTCCTTCGTTGTATTGGTTTTTGTATAAAAATGTAACTTTACGTGTCTAACACGTATTAAATATTTTGAAGCAATTTCACTGTGTCTTTGTTTGTAATCACCTGTCTGGGCTGGGGGGAGGAGGGGAGCTAAGGTCCAGGCTGGGAAACTGAAGGTGTGGTTCTTAATATCAGTCGGGCCCAGACTAGGGTAATTGTTCGCTGACCTCGCTGAGTATCAAGAGAGAGACGTTTAAGGTTTCTCCCTGGACCAGAGGGCTGCTTTTAGATACTAGTATCGGTGGCCTGCCAGTCTCTTTAAACTTGCCACTACAAACTGCCTTTTGCTAAAGTCAGTTTAGGCCAATTTGACTTTTTACAGCTCAATCTGATGGTGTCTTAATATTAAACAACTTAAATGCCAACTTTGGAAGGCTTTCCCATCCACAAAACTGTTGTTTCACTAAATCTTTTTGTTTCCTGTTAAACTATGTAATTGTGGGTCATCTTTCAGCCTTGTTACTGGAAAAAACAAAACAAAACAACAAACCGACAGAGGGAAGCTGAGGAGGCCGACCGGCCCAGCTGGTCAAGCCCACCTCTGCATTCCATGGGCTGTCAGGGAAGAGGCTTCGGAGCCTTTTTTCTTTTGTTGTTCTGTCTGCAGAAAGTAAATGCATCAGTGAAAGGAAAGTGCTTGTGTCAAACCCGATATGGGAGGAGGCCCCGCAGGGCTAGGCAAATTTAACTAACTTACTTAGCAAAACTTCCTGATGTGCTTCTGTTATCCAAATGGTGACATCAGCGTTTGGGCTGTGGTAAACACTTGGGTGATTCCAGCCAAGTCATCTGTTCACTTCACTACAAGACTGCATTTGAGAGACCTTTTGGTCTAAGGCAAAATATTCAATATTTGAAAGGTATTTAATAATCCGTTTCAGAAGCAAACCAATTAAAGAATGGTATCTTAAAATATGGTTGTTGCTAGTATACTTGAAGATATGGAATAAAGAGTGTGTAGGACATGGGGGAGATTGAGGAACGTTTAGACAAAGTTTTCAGTCAAGTTAGGGCCTTTGAGCAAAAGGAGCATATTCTTTCCTAAACTGCTCCCGTGAGCTTCTCTGTCACAGCTGAGTAGGCCAGTGCTCGGGTATTTTTGCAAATCTATCAGTGATTCACTAAGCATAAGGAACTTTCTCCTTTATGTTCGGTCATCATAATAGTCTATTCATAGAATTTAACATTCTCTAATCAGGGTCTTGTTAAAATTGACTTTTTTTTTTTCCCAGAGATTAGCTACTTAAGTTCTGTTATAGCCACAAGAGATCCATTAAGTGCCGACTGCTTAAACTGAAGAAGGTATCCAGGGCCTTAATTTCGCAAATGTTTCCTGTAGCTAGAAAGTAATTATGATGCTTGAACAGCTATCTCAGTGCGTTTTTGTATCTGAAAGGGGGTAACATTTGGTGTGTTTAAGAGAGTTAATATGTTTTAGATGAGACGCAAGTTCCTGTTGATCCTTGTTTTCACATAAAGATGAACCATAGGACTGTGTCTACTTAATATAGAAAATGTAAATGGCCATTTGGTGGAGAGACACAGCTTTTGTAGGAACTCAGAAAAGGTCATTATCTTTTTGCTGCCGAATTGTTGCAGAAGCAGTATGTGTAATGGTTAGGGCATGGGCCCCCGAGGCAGGCTTCCTGGGTTTGTACCTTGGCTCTGCCACTTAATAGCTGAGGGGCCTTGGACAAGTCACTTCATCTCCTTGTGCCTCAGTGTTTTCAAACGTGAAGTTGAAATAATCCTATCTATCTCATAGGGTTGTTTAAATTCATGAGCGAATGCCCCTAAAGTTCTCAGGAAGGTACCTCATACATAATAAGCTCTCAGCTGTTAATGTTGTTAAGGTAGAGTGAGTTCTGTGTATAAGTCAGGTATATTACGGTCAAAGAACTGTGTAGTTTATGAGGGAGGAGGAGGGAGGGCCTAATTTTAAATGATCCTGTCTGTGAGTGCCGGCCTCTCTTATTCTTCCGCTTTTCTCCGGACACTGGGCAGTCCCGGGGTTTAGCTCCGTCAGCATAGTTCTGCTGTTCTGTGTGTCTGACTCCAACCTTGCACCTTGTCTGATCGTATCAAACAGGTATTTTCAGGGAGGAGGGAGCAGGGGTGAAAATGCTCAAGGAGCAAAGATCTTGTTGACATGCTTTCTGTGGATGAGTAAACGGAAAAAAAAAAAAAAATAGCCCACAGAGTTATTTTTAGCCTGAATGGCTTGGGCATAGAATGTTTCTTAAGCCCTGTTAATTGATAGGTCCCGGAAAAGAGCCCTCCTGATACCAGGATGGGGTTGCCGCACGCGACTCAATCAGATTCAGGGTGACTACGAACGAGGCCGTAGTTTTCCTACCTAGCTGCTGCTTGACCACTCTGGGAGAGACCTGTTCTCTGGATCACCTTAACCTTAGGTCTGGGCTGGAACAATCTGCTCCCCGCCCCCACCTTTTTGTTTTGACTGCCATGTAAAAACCAGGTATTTAAAGTGCTTTTCTGACAAGTACTTCAAGGAGATCACTTTAATAGTGAGTAAAGATGTTAAGTTTTGGTACAGTACTTCTCAGTCATGTCTCTTCAACCCCGTCTTCCCACCCGGATCGTGCTTAGGGAAAGGAACTAGTGATGGAAAGCTTGAACAGCCCTTCTGAAGTGACTGGGTTTGCTCTAAGGTCCCTAATGCAGTGATAATAGCCCTTCCATTCCTTTCATTCATCATTGACTGGATTTTGGGAGTGAGAACTGAAAGAGAAGGGGCCATTCAACAACTTTGGTAGGATGCTTCTCAGAATAAAGACACAGTCAATATTGGGAACAGAATTCATAACGACAAAACTGCTCCATTTTGCCCCTGGATTCGTCTGCATCTCTTACCAAGACTTGCTAGGATGATGGTGCAGCTCAGAGCCCGTGAGGTGGGGTCGAAAGGCTGTGTCACCCACTGTGACACGGGCTTGCTGGACATTTGTTTCCTTATACTTTTTTTAAGGAGAGTTAGTTCAGTTCACTGAATAACCAAAGAACTTCTGATCTCTTGCCCTAAATATTTTATTCTTGTCCTGTTTGTGAAATTTTTATTCTCCTCGACTTGCTTTTATCCCAGCAGCCACTGAAAGAAAACGAGAATGAAAAGAAGCCCTGATCCAGCCCTCCGGTGACAATGAAAGGAGCCATTACTATTAGGTGCAGGACCCCAGTGGGGAGTGAGGGCTGCTTCCCAGGATTCCTGGCACTCGTTCCAGTAATGAGCAGTTTGTCTCTCAGCCTTTGAAGCATTGTTCACATTTAAAATTCTACCCAGTGGAAAGCCTTGGGAGCAAAAATATAGTAGAAGCAGAGTTACGCTAGGAATCATTGAGATCTTAACTCATGCCCTCGGAGTTTTTCAGACCGTTTTTGAGGGTACAATAGAGATGGGAGTGTGTGAGAGCAGAAAGTGTAAAACGATGCACACATCTAGTAGAATGTTTCCTTCCTGACCCAAACACAGTTTTTCCCAACGCCTGCCACCAACCTCTTCCCTTAGCGGGAGGGAAAGAGGGTTTTAAAAATAAAGGCCCTCTCTAGCAATTGTGCTCTCCCAGAGGAATAGAGCCCAAAGCATCTTTGCTGGACTGCAGGCTGGAGTTTATCTCAGACCTTCGGAATCCTACACGCAGGGCGGGAGAAGCCTCCAGGGACCGCATTCCTGAAAGGGCCTCCCTCTCTCTCCTTGCTCTTCTGACCA
This sequence comes from Macrotus californicus, assembly GCA_007922815.1. NCBI lineage: Eukaryota > Metazoa > Chordata > Mammalia > Chiroptera > Phyllostomidae > Macrotus > Macrotus californicus. Next base: position 93,417 of record VMDR010000427.1, on the reverse strand, counting down.
GCTGCAGCCTCCGCCGCTGGACCCTGTGCACTTATGGGCACAAAGATGCTGCCTCCTTATGGGGAAAGGTGGGCAGGTGAGAAAGAGTGTTGGCTATCAGCTTTTGAAAGCTGCAGGAAGAAGGACTGGTCCCTAGGACTACCTCTGACCGTCTCTAGAAGTGATTCATTTAGGGGATTGGCACAAAGTAGGCCTGTGATACTTGTTGGTAAATCTACTTCTCTTATATAATAGAGTTTTCTGGGACCTGGTCACAAGAAGCCCCTGTGTGATAAGCCCCATCCCTAACTCAGGATGAAGATGAGACCCAGCTTCTTCTTTTCTACTCACTCAGCACCAAGTCAGCCCTGGTCCCAGCTCTCTGCTTCCCCCCATGAACTGGGCCTCTGTTAGGCAGCCCCAGCCCAATCATGCCAACAGATGCGAGGCAAGGCTCCATTCAGTTTTTCTAGAACTCAGCGATTGCCAAAAGCCACGTGTTCCTACCTGTTCATTTTTTTTTTTGGCCCATCCTACCTCTCAAATCTTGGAGCCAGGCAGCTGCTAGAAACTTACTTTCTCTGCGGTAGAAGAAAACCATTCTATTTCCTCTGCTCAAAGCACTGCAGTTGTGTCTGAGATGCAGGATTTCCCTTGGCCGGTGCCCACACTTGATCCCTTTCCTGAATCCAGGATTCTACCCATTAGAGTTTTTCTCCAGCTAGATCCACATCTGCTTGGCTGTTTCTTTCTAACCAGTTACAGCACCTTCCTCCCTTTGTGGCCCAGATACTTCCTTCAGTGCTGTATTGTCCTGCCGTCTCTATCTGTCTGGGTCTTTCTAAGTTTCCCCTCCCACGGTGCCCCTCCCGAACACACTCACATTCCTTGTTTGCCCGGGGAAGAGTCTGAGTGCTCAGGGAAGAGCTGTGACTAGGAATGCTACCATCCGCTAGGAAGGAGCAGTTGGTTTTTTTGACCTTGAGACTTGCAGTTTCCAGAGACTGGGCTCTGGAGATCAGGCCACAGCTGTGGTAGCTGGTCATCTAACCCGGGAGCCAGACTCCCAATTCCATCACAATAGCTCGGGGTAGGAGTATCCATCCTAGAAACAGGAGCTGCAAACCAGCTTGGCTGGCTGCCAGGTGGAGGAAAAGAGAGACAACACCAGGGTAGCCCAAATGTGGGCTCCACACCACTTCCGATCCCCTGTCCCTTTCCTGGAGCTGCCTGTGCGGCTTTCTAGAACAAATAATGAATCACAGAACTGCTCTGATGAAGAAAATCCCAAAGCACCCGTTGCCTTGTTTCGCCCATCTAGGCTTTGATTGACTAATAGAGTTACCAGAAGTGGGGGTGGGGGAGTAGTTCTAACTCACTGGACTCACCCAAGAGGTGACCAGCAGGAAATGAGCTAGGGGGTGTGAAGAGATACTGGGGGGTGGAGGACAGTCACCAGGAGGAATTGCCACTGAGCCAAGTTCTTCTACAGAAGGTCTGCTGTGGGCAGTGAATCCAGGGAGGAGCCCCCACCCTCTTCTTTGTCCCTGGCTTGTCTCAAGCTGCACCGCAAACCTCCCATTTTCTTCCAACAACTTCCCATTTTATTTTTGGTTTGGAAAACGGTGAAAGTGCCTTGGCATCTGCATTTATCAGCTCTTTCTCTCTCTTTCTCTCTCTGGCTGTGTGACCTACTTTGGAGACTGGAGGTACTTTTCTTTTTATGGCCACGGGAGAAATTCCCAAAAACAAAGGTTCAGTTTCAGAAACTGAACTTCAAGTACATGGGACGCTATGCTCAGGTGGTTATTACTCTATGATTTCTGTGGTTTCCCCCCCCCACCCTTTTCCGTCTTCGAAATGCATTTTAAAAGGTGCTCCTAGCCTGCAGTGCAGAGAGCAGTTGTAAAGATGTGGTATGTGGGCGATTCTGGCATGTGGGTCGGCACAGCTGTTGGCTTCCCAACCTTTTAGTCACCTCGGCATCAGGCATCTGGCCTGCAAACATGGAGCAAGCAGCTCCCTAAGGCTCCTGAACTCCCTCTGAGAGAGTAAATGAGACCCAGAGAGTGAGTCACTAGGTCATCTTGAATGGTCAAGTGAGGCAGTGATTGAATTCACCCTGGCCCAGGTCCTGGGGACCCCACTGAGCAAGGGACTTGTGAACTAGAATCTGAAAATGTGACTCACTACTTGGAGAGTCATTCAACATTTTTGGTTTCTATTTATAGTAAAAAAAAAAAGTACCCACTTGCTTCACTATTGTGATATGAAAATAAATCAGTATTTGTAAAGCAAAGCTGGAAAATATAAACAACTCAGCCCATCTACTAAGCACTTACAGGAGCACCTACAAGCACCTCACCAGCGGGGAAGACAAAGGCAAACAACAGGATCCTGGCCCTCAAGTTAGGTTACACCCCAGAGCAGATGCAAAAAACATAGAAATCCCCCCAAGATATGACAGGAGATAAGTAAGTGGGATCTGGCCCCTTCCTTCTTAAGGGAAGGTCCAGGGACCAGCAGCACAGGGATCATCTGGAATTTGCCAGAAATGCAGAATCTCAGGCCCCGCCCCGATCAGCTGACTCTATAGTTTTACAAGATCCCCAGGTAATTCGTATGCACTCTAAAGTTTAAAAAGTAGATATTCCACTGACCTCAGGGTCAAGTGTGAACTCAGCTTGAGGTCACTCAAGGCTTGGCTCCCTCTGGCCATTCCTTCCCTCCCATGCTGCCTCCAGCCATAAGATGCCTCTGCAGGCCTCTGGGCCTTTCAAATGCTGCCCTTTAGGGGGAGATGGCCACCTTAGAGATGGCCCTTAAAGCTGAGAGAATTAAACTCTCCAGGGGAGAGAGAAGGGCAGGAGCTAAGGACCTGGCGAAGTGGGAAGAGGGTGCTGTCAGCAGGAACACAGTTTGTGGGGACATGAGAGGAGATCCAGAGGAGAGGAGTGGCAGTAAAGTCAGGGAGAATAAGAACAAAGGAAGTAGCACTGAACTAAAGGTTGTCATCGGTGAATTTGGGGAGAGGTTCTAGTAGCAGATGCTAGAGAAGACCCAATTATATACAAGGATGTGGAGGCTCTGGCTGTGACCCCCCTCCCCAAGAAGCATGGCCTAAAAGGCAAAAGAGAACAAGGATGATGGCTGGAGAGGACGTTGGGTCAATTCAAAGGGCCTGCAACTGTTTTAAGGCAGAAGCAGTGGCTGCGGAAACAGTCATATTGAGGCTGATGGGGCCAAATATATAAACTGCTAAGTATGGATCTCTTATCCGAAGGAATCAACACTTTCTTTTCCTTCTCCTGTCAAATAAAGGAGACTGGAGACACTAATAAATCACTCCAGGGACCTTGTTAGCATCAGCAGCCGGCACTCTCGTCCTCACTCCCAGCCCAGGAAGACTCTCAGTTCAACTCCGCACACCAGTTGGCAAGGTAACAAACTATGAGAGGTTCCTGGAGGGTAAAGGACACTCCCCAAAGCCAGTGCCGCCAGCTCCTAATCTAAATACGTATATTTCTGATGCTTCATTCTCCGTCTCTGTTAGGAGTTTAACATGCATTGGAATGCAGATTTGTGCTATGAGGAAAGCAGAAAACACACACACTCATAGCCTGTTCTCATTTAGAAAGCCAGTTATGAATAAGTGTGGTTTCCTGGGTAAGAAATTTTCTCTTCCTTTCCTCCCAAGCAGGTCTGACCTCATCTGTCATTTTCAGTGTTATGGAGGATTAGTCTGAGGCTGAGAACAGGTTGTGGCATGTCCAACAAAGGCTCCGGATCCTGAGAGGAGAGGAGGGAACTGAGCAGTTTTAGGTCTCTTAAGGCAACTGCCGAGAGGTTAAGGAGATGAGTAGGAGTGGGAGAGGGAAGAGGGGTGGTTGGACAGGGGAGGCAAGGGAGACAGATGTCTGTGATGACTTCAAGAGAAACACGAGACTAAAATAAACTCAGAGTCAGAAAACAGGAAGAATGTGAGAAAAGGAAAATAGTGAGTGGACTGAGAACCGCAGTGTATTTGATAAAACATAGCTCCGTCCAGATGGAGAAACAGCATCATCCCCCAGACAAGTCTGCTGGAGTAGGGGAAAATGCAAAAGAATTAATAGGTCTCATTGGTAGCGGGAGCATGTTGTGCTAAAGCTGTAAGAGATTTACAAAGCACCATCACTACTGGACCTTCATCACATTTTCTGAAAGAATAAGATGAAGAGGCCCTAACTTGTTAGTCTTTGCATGCCTAGACCACCCAGAGACAAAATTCAACCCAGAGCTCAAAATTCCTCCAGTCTGTTCACTCCCTGTCCTAATTAGCCGAAGCTCTTTCTGAAAACAGTTCGTCTCCTCTCACAGATTCCCTGGCAGCCCTTTCCTCACCACCACCTGCATGCAGTGCCTTCTCCTGACTCTGTCTGCTTCTTCTACTCAAACTCCTCCTCAGGTACCAGGGCTGCAGGCCCCACCTCCCCCTGCCAGCTCCCCATCATGCCAACACATCCAAACAGTTGCTAACGCTTACAGCATCGCCTCCAACCACAGCGAAGCTCATTTCCACTCCTCCTTCCCAGTTCCCACTGTCACCTTCTTCATTCTTTTCTTCGAGCCCTTATTACTTTACGAAGCTCATTTCCACTCCTCCTTCCCAGTTCCCACTGTCACCTTCTTCATTCTTTTCTTCGAGCCCTTATTACTTTACGCCATTCTCCCCTTTGCCCCACTGCTCCCTTTCTCCCAGGCCTACCTTGGCCTAGATTATGCATCTTACAATATCCTTTTGATGATGTAATCCGTGTCTGACTCAAAAGGCTCTAATGCCTCCCCAAATTCTCCATGAACTCCTCTGCCTGCCACTCAGCCTTTCATTCATCCATTAGTTATCATCTACTCTGTGCCAGGAGCTGAGTACAAAGGTGAGTGAGGAACTGGGTGCCTAGGGGGAAAGAGAGATGGAAAACTCCTTACAATTCAGGCTTAACACTAAGGTGATAAAGGAATATTGATGACGGGTGCTTAACCCAGACAGAATGTCAGGGCAGGGTTCCTGGGAAGAGGATGTTACTTCTGTGCTGAGTCCGAAAAGGTACACTGAAAGGGGAAAGCATTGCAGGCAGCTAGAGCTGCAAGTGCAAAGGCCCTGAGGCCAGGGAGCTGGTAGTGTCTGGGTATCACAGATGCCTCACTGTGGTTGGAACATGGGTGTGGACGGGGACATGCCCCCGAGGATTAGGAGAGGTCAGACTACAAAAGGCCAGGCATGCCATGCTAAGGGGTTTGTTCATTTTGAAAGATGTGGGGAAGCCAAGGAAGCCTTTTAAGCAGAGTGGGACCCACTCAGATTTGCATTTAGTCCATCACTGGCTGTAGTGTGACAACTGGGAGTAGAAGAGGAAAGGCTGGGGGCAGAGTCAGGCGGGGGCCAGTTGGAAGGCTGTTCAGCAATCCAGACGAGAAATGACAGGGGCTAAGAGCAGCCGTAAGGCTTCTCCTCAGGCCCCTACTGTATATTGCCTTGTGTTATTCTTTATGGCCATGTGTTTGAATTTCCTGAACTTCCTTACCTCTCCCTTCCCCACTGGATTATAAATTCTTTGAAGTTAAGTGCTAGACTTTAATCTTATCTATTTAGATGCCTTTCTGGGCCAAGATATGCACTGATATCAGCTGAGAGATAGAAAGTGAAGAAACTGGGGACTAGCTAGAAGCCTTAGGCAAGAGGGCCCTCAGAGCCAAAGCAGAGAAAGGAATGTAAGGTTTCTTTCCCTCCAACCCCACACTTCCTGCAGCCCAGCTGGGTGCCCACTCCAATTTCTGAGAAGCAAATTCTGAGTCACCTCTCTCTTCCTAAATTGTCTTCCCCAAAAAGGATTCGAAGGCCGAGGGGGTATTGAGTAGGGAGGGTAGCAGCACCGTCTGATTCTTGCCCCTTCTCACAATAGAGACAAAGAGGCTGATGTTGACAATGGCCAAGCCAGGAAGAGTGTCACAGCACAGAGTGTCTGCCTCTCAGCCCTGGGACCCTGTTTGCCACGGAGGGTGGAACTGCACTTGGAAAATAGGCAGAGGGTGGGGACATTAGCCTTGAGAAGCTGGGTGGGAGGGGGGCTGGAGGGACGGCAGCCCCCTCTGAGGCGGTGAGTAGAATCTAATCATTTAAGCCACTCCTCTGGTTACCGGGCTGTCGTGTAGTAATTGCCTGTTTACTCACTTCTAGTTCTCAGAGGCTGTCGGACTACTGCTGCTCTGGGAGTTGTGGGCTTACTGACCCCCCCTTCTCCCCTCACCTTCTCCACTGTATTGAACCCACTGGGAAGAAACAAAGACCAGAGTTCAAGTTCTAATGAAGTCTCCAGTGAGGTAGAGGTGATAGTCTTCATTCCTCCCAGACAGAGAGATGTGGAAATCCCAGAACAGCCCTTAAATTGGCTGCTGGCCTGGTGCTCAGAATGAGTACCCTTTGGGGGAAGAGGGGTGGGGATGCAGGACTCTGGAGTGGATTTCTGGGGGAGAGGCTTCAAGTGCAAGTAGACCTACAGGGTTCATTTCTTCCTCAACTCAGTCCTTGCCCCTGGGAAGGCATTGGAGTGCTGCCTGTGATAAACTCCTGGAAGTCAGAGTGGATTAAAGATGTGATAAACACAAGCATGCAACTTGTCCTCATAAAGAAAACAATGGAAGATAGTGAATCCCCGTGTGTGACTGTAACTGGTAAGAACTTGGACTGCCACTCCCCAAAGGGAGCAGATAGACATTAATGAAGGTCCTTATCTGCATTCTGCATTTCTATTGGGCAGATGGTCAAGTATTAGTTTAAGTGAGACTTTGAGCCTCTGGGGACCTGAGAGTCTGTGAAAACATTGATACCTTCCTAGTAAAGCTATAGGTATGCAAACTTCTCCTAATTAAAGCACATTATTGCTTATTTACACATGGTTAGGGCGGCAATAACCAACACTTAGGAGACCCCCTAGGTCAAACAAACAAAGATAATTTACTATAGAATAACAAGATGAACCTAATTGAAGAGTTTACTCTTGCTTCTTCTTAGGGAGATTAGGTCCTTAAAGACTCTTAGCCTTGATCTCTGTTCAAGTTCAGCGCTTGCCTTTGGCCAGGGCCCTGAGGAGGCACTCAAGAGTCCTTGAACAGGAGGAAGAGGAGCAGTATCTCCAATGGCATCAGGGCATCTCTGCCCCTTCCTTTGCGCCACTGTTCCCTGCTCTCAGCAGTACTTGTGACTCCCCCCAAAGCCACATTTTCTCAGGGTTCCTCTGCCTGGACCACTCTCCTCACACACCTTCTGGGCCAATTACTCCTTGCAGACATTTCTTGCTGTAATTATTTGTACATGTTTCTTTTCCTGACCAGAATGTGCCCTTCCCACCTCTAAATCCACATTCATTTTTCTGTCCCCATAATCTAGATCAGAACCTAGCACATGGTAAGTACTTAGCATTTGTTGGTGAGATGCCGTCTGGGGAGACTTGAGTCTCTGTTTGGCCATCCACAGTCATCAGTGTGACTTTCAGCAAGTGACTCAATTGTTCCGAGTTTTAAATTCTTCATTTTAAAATAAATTCTGCCAGTTCCAACTCACGTTTACAAATTAAAAATGAAACCATGGAAGTGCTGAACAAAATGCCAGGTACAGGTGGTGGGAGGGGCGCTCAGCCCCAAAGACGTTTGTCTTAGGGTGTTTGGGCCGCCATAGCAAAAGACTGGGTACCTCAAACAACAGAGAGGTATGTTCTCGCAGTTTTGGAGGGTGGAAGTCTGAGATCAGGGGGCCAGCGTGGCCGGATTCCAGTGCACGCTCTCTTCCTGGCTTGCAGTCTGCTGCCTACTCATTATAGCCTCACATGGTGGTGGTGGGGAGATCTCTTTTTCTCTTCTAAGATCACAGACTTTATGACTTGACTCAATTGTAATTATTTCCTAAAGACCGTATCTCCAGGTATAGTCACATTGGGAGTTAGGGCTTCAAAAGGTAACTTGGGGAGGGGGACACAATTCAGGCCATAGTAATATTAATACTAATGCTAATATTAAATGAGAGTCAACAGCACACAGAACTCTTTAGTCTTACCACCATGCCCCCAACTGGCAGATCTGGTACCTCCTGAGTCCCAGCACCCTCTTGTCTTGCTCTCCGGGCAACAGATTCTCTTTCTGATCCTTCATGAACATTCATTCTTTTACGACTCTCTGCCTGTCTGTTATTGGGGCTGTTTGGTCTTCTGAACTTGAATTTGGGTGCCTGCACTTGGAGCGTGCAGTAGCAGTTGAGGCTGTCTTTTAGGCGGAGAAGTAAAAAGGAAATCTCTCTCACAGATTGGTGTTTTCATGCCAGCCCAAGTCAAGGTTACAGGAGTGGCCCCGGAAAACAACAACTGGCTTTCTCTTTGACGGAATTTCCTACCGCATTCAGAGGAGGCTGGCAGAGGTTGTCTGTGTCTTACTAGGATATCTGGAGAAACACCCGGCAGTCTCGGGAAGGCATTTCGCAGCTCCAGTGCACGGATCACGACTTGTGTGCCTATTTATAGATGGCCCAGTCACGAAAGCATTTGTGAGGCACAGCCTATGGCTTATGGAGAACTTGGCACACATGGACCCCTCTCGTCTTCGTGGCCACCACTTCCAGATGAAGCAACTTCGGTCTAAACGGCTTGGCCGGTCTTGTGTCAAGTCCTCCGACTGGGTACCCCCAAATTCTCTCCTCCGTGCCAAGGTATACCGCTTCCAAGGACACACAAGGCTCTAAAAACCAGCCAAGTCAAACTCTTTCTGCTGCTCCACTGTGACCTTAGAGAGCTGGCGTTCTTGTTCTCTGTGTCCCATATGAAACCTTTTCTTGCTCTGGTATTTTATGGAGTTTAAAGTAGAAAATATGTATGAAATGAGGTGAAACGCTTAAAGGAAAGGACTCTATTAATATGAGGTATTAATTATTTTATTATGTTCATTTTATTTGGGATCAAATTTCAAGGGACCCTGGATACTTTCTGAGTGTATTTCCTTGGGATGCCTGCCCACCTGGGGCAAGTGATTGTGGGAGGCACTATCTGCTTTTAACCGTATCCACTTGGCAACCATTCATTTAGTTCTGAACCTTTTATGTGCCAGGGGCTCTGTCCTGAGGAGCTCACATTTCAAGTAAGTCAGGGGTAGACTATGTTCCTTAAGAGGGGCCGCATAAATGGCACCCTCTTTGGTCTGTCTCACCGCCCTCCCCCCACCCCCACCCCCACCTTTGGTCGGTCAGAATGTCTCAATTCTGACCTGATCAACCCGGATGCTGGGGACCCTCTTTTGGGGATCTCCATATTCTCTGTTCAAGCACACTCACGGGGTGGAAGGGGGGAGGTCATCCACTGTGGAAATCTTCCTCTTGGGGGGACATAATCCCAGCATGGAGCATTAGGGACTTTATTCTCACGGAGTACAGTGCACTTGGGGAGGCAGGCTCCCCGGTAGGCGTGACCTCGGCTTTCCAGGGCGATCCCCCCTCCAGCCCAGTGCTCCCTTGGCCCATACTTTGCAGTTTCTCCGGCCCTTGGCCCTCGAGTTGTAGAAGCTTTATCTTCCGGGTCCCTCTTTCATCTGGCCTCTGCCAAGGTCTCCTCCCATCCCAGGAGGAAGGGTGGATGATCCGGAGAAGATTTCGAGGGGCAGGGAGGTTGGATGGTGCCAGGGGGAGGCTCGAGGAGACTAGGAGACCAGCACGGGTGCTCCTGCAGCATCCGCAGCCGGGCAGCTTCCTCCCTGCTCCCGCCTTTCCGGGCCGGACCAGCAGAGGGGAGGGCGGCTTCCTGCGCTGGCTCCCCCGGGCCGGTGGCCCGGAGGTTCGCGCCCTGCTGGAGAGCTGGTGGGGCGGGGGCGGGGCCCGGCGGTGCAGCGAGTTGCCTCCCGCAGCCGCGGCCACTGTTGCCAGGGTAACAGGGGAGGGCGCTCAGGTGGGGGGCCGCAGACCGGCCAGCTCAGCGGGTGGGCGGGGGTTGGAGCTGCCTTGTCACCATGGGAACGGTGCAGCTATTTCCAAGCCCCGGGTGGTGCCAGTGGCGCGGTGCCAGGGCGTGAGGGTATTGCAGGACAGCGGCAATCTGCTGCAGCCTGGGGACCTAACAATGCGCCCCTTCTGCAGTGCGGCCCGTGGCAAGAGGCCCGGCTAATCGGAGGGGCGGAGGATGCCCCCTGCTCACCACGCTTTCTCTCCGGTCCTCTGCAGGGAGCCTGGCGGCCCTGGGCGCTCAGGCTGCACGTGCTGCCGCCGCAGCCCTTGCCAGACAAAGCGGGGCTCTTCCGGGCGTTGCCTTGACGCTCCCCCTTCACTCCACCGACCCTTTGATTTCTTACCACTCTTGTCTTCACCTCTCACTCGTTCCACCGCACAACTGCCTCCTGCGGTGCTTTCTCTTTTATGCCGCCTCCTCCAGTCTGGCCCTCACTCCAAAAATCTTCGCCTTAAAACACGACTCCATCTGACCTTGCCCCTCCCCCACTCTGTCCTCTCCTTTGGTAGCTTAATACATTTATTATAAGGGCGATTGCTTCCCTCTCCTTCCACGATGCGGCTCCGAGTTTACCTTTTCTATTGTCTGCCCCTCTGCCTATTAAACCCAAACCTACCTTCCGTCCTTAGCCTTTCTGGACGTTCAGAAACCCTCTGGATGTCTCTGCCTCTTTCCAGGTCTCCTTTCCCCTTTCCCTTTTTTTCTCAAAGGGCTGTAGACCGCGGAAGAGAGATGGCAGATGGGTTACCTAGACTGAGCCTCCTTCATATCTCGCTGACACCACCCTTTTCCTGCGACCCTGAAATCCCATTGTTTGGGTACCATGGGTGGAGCTCTAGGTGGGAGTGAGGGGGTGGGGGCGGGTTCTTCTGCTGCCACGAGCAGTCTCTTTGCTTGTGAGCTTAACTGAAGGAAACTGGGAAGTAGCCAGAGACCCTCGGTGCAACTTGAGGAGTCAAACATCTCTCTCATTCCACCTCTGCTTGGCCATTCTTTGCTTTAGCTCATACACCATCTGTCTCTTCCCACCTCTACACTCCCTTCGCCGCCCCCTCAGCATCACATCGTTCATCCCTTTGGCATGGGCTCTCGAAGAGGAAAGGGCGGGTCCTCCTCCCCAGGAAGGAAGGTGGGGCAGAGCCGCTCCTGCAGGAAGGGGAGGAAAAGGAGGGAAGGAAGTGGCCAGCAGAAGAAGGTGGAATCGGTGGGAGGGCCTTGCATTGTTTTAACTTCTTCCCTTTTTAGTTCTGCAAAGTCAAACCCGAGCCCATCCCAGAACCAAAGTTCTGCAGCCATCCCCCAGAACCCATGCTGGGACTGCCTGTCTGAGCCTGGAGGGGAGCGGTTCTGGTGGACATGTTTAGGTGAGGTGGGCGGAGTTTAGTGTCTGCTGCGGACTATGAGCACTCACATTTTTAATGTTTCCATTTCCTTTTCTGTCCAACAAAGTCACCTTTTATTTTACCTTTTTTCCATTAAAAAAAAAAAAAAAAGCCCCAGGGTAGAACTATGCCTCCGGTAAGCAAAATGAACCTAGGAATTGTAGTTCATAAAGGTCTGCCATGTGACACTGCCTCATCTCCACCATTATTATCACCTCTTCTGGGTTCTTCCTCCCCGCCCGCCCCCACTAACTTTAAAACTCAGCCTTTCAGGGAATAAATATTCATGAAGATTGCTCTCTGATGTTCCCTACACTATTTTTCAATCTTAGGCCCAGTTTCGGGGCCGAAGAACACAGGCCAGGAAGTGCTTTCTTTGGACTATGCTAGGCCTGTGGTCCAGTCCCGAAGAAGCTTAGTTATGTGACTATTATTTGCATAGTGAATCTTTGCATCTCCATTCACTTAATGTCCAAATGTCTAGAAAAATGCCAGCCAGCGTTACGTGGCTCTACAGGCAGCATCTTGTTCTTTGAAAGCCTCAGAATGAAAAATAAATGGATTTGTACTTTGGAAGAGCTGCTCTGAAATCCAGTCCGGAGCTGACTGCTGTTTGTCATCCATCTTCTGGATTAGTTAACAGTGCCATGAGCACTGAGCAGAGGGAGTGGAGGCTCATCCTTGCTCTCTCTGTGAGCTTGTCTTCCTCGTGGGCAAGTGTTGTCAACAACATTTCGATGGCCCAGGGGGTCAGGAAGGGAGCCCAGCAACTCTAGGGTTTTTTGTAGTGTTACATGGCTGGTTGCTGTCTCATTAGCCAAGGAAAGTACAAGGGGGTGGAGACCTAGCTCTACGGAGTGGGGACAAGTATGGGCAGAGCCTTCGGGCTGGGTTTCCTTCCCTTCTGTTGTCCTTACCCAGTGCTCTAGAGGGGATTTGCCGCCACCTTCCAGCAGCAGATCAGTTTGCTGTGGCTCTTACTGGGGCACTGAGGTAGGGCGCCTCGAAGAGCTCACTCTCTCACAGCAGACACAAGTCCTGCCGTCAGTTCCGCGGCCACTGTGTGGAGGGGTGCGGGGTGCAGCCGTGGGGAGAGGAGATTTCTGACAAAATAATATAAAGGATGTTCTCAGAGTTGGAGATCTCAGCGATGACGCGCGGGGCTTCCTGAGGCATTCATGGTCACGGAGAAGGTCAAGGAGTCTAGGCTAGATGTCCACGGATCAGAAATCCTGCAGTGCATGTTCCTGTGCTGTGTAGGGGAGGAACCAATGACCTCCACGGTCCCTTCTAACTCTAAGAGCCTCCAATTTTGAAATACAGGGTCTGGCACAAATAATGCCCCCTTTTTATTACAAAATCATAAGCATGTAATTCTGTAACAGCAATATCACACCCAAGCACACCATATGACATTTTAGGTGAAATGTTTGAATTGAAGCTATGAATTATTACACCCGTATTATTCCCATACCAACTGAACTCAAGCAGGCATTACTTCTGCCAGACCCTCTGTACTGATGACTCCAGGCAGCATTCAGCGAGTGGCTCCAGCTATACAGGGATTGCATGCATCAATTATTTACTGAGTGTGTGCTCTGTACTGCTGCTCCGCTCGATGCTGTGGGGGATTCGGAGATGCGAATGGTGGTGTTTAAGATCTTTGCAGAAGCCACTGATACTCAGAGCAAACTGAGACAGGAAGGGTTCCAGGCCAGAGTGAGGGGTCCTGTCCCACACCACGTCTCAATCAGAGCCCGGAGGTCAGCAGCATCCTCTTACACCATTGCCCTGTGATTTGTTTCTTCCCGAGATGCTGGATTGAAAGATCTCCAGGGCTTTGATCTGCCGGAGAGGAGCAGAAAAGAGAAACCGTATTAATCCAGAGAGAAATGCCAAGGAGGGGGGCTGTGTCTGCCAGGGGGAAAGCTGAGTGAGGACAGAGCCTGCCCTGTTGGGATATACTGGGGCGGGATGGGGACAGGGGACAGGGATAAGAACCGGGAGGAAAATGAGGCGGAAATGAACGGGCCCCTGTAGGCGGAGGTAATGAGGTGAACCAGAGAAATCTGTCACGGAGATCCAAGAAGAGACCATGAGGTTTATCTCTCTTGGTCTTTTTAAAATATGAGCCATGACAGTTAGAGGGCCTGGACTTAGGAAGACAGATCTGTTTCGTTGGCTGCTACCAGGAGCCTGGGGATGGAGCAGGTGGGAGCTTGCCTCAGTGGCTGGGAAAGATGACATCGCAGTGCTTGGGCAGCCTGGAATCAGCTCCAGGGCCCATCCTTCTTTTTCCATATTTGGCAAGCTAAGTCCCAAGAATTCCTTCCCTGGCCAGTGCTGAGCACCACCCCCTCCCCCTTCAGCAGCCTCCTCAGGGAGAGTCCCAGCATCTGTAGGGACTCTCAGGACCTGTAAGCCAGGGAGAGCCACGGGGTGGGGGTGCAGGTGGAAGAGAATTGCAGGATAGGGCACGTCTGGGAGACGGGAGCATCCCTCACGAGGATTCTGATTTGCTTATCTATTCAGGGGAGCAACCCAGGAGCCAGTTTAATTAGAGTCCTTGGCATCCGTGGGATGGAAACCGCTGCCTTGCTGGTTTGTGTTCGTGCGTGTCCTGGAATAGCCTCCCTCTTCCACAGCTGTGGACACTCTCTGAGTCTCAGGCCTAGAATGTCCTCCAGGGGATCATGTCTTAGAGCTCTGTAAGGATCTGAGTGTATGATTTGAAGGGCCTTGTGTGTTTTGGGGGTGAGGGGAGCATTCACATGTCCCTAACCAGGACTCCTACTAGCCTGCAGCTTCTGTTGGTACCTTGATCCAGTTTGAGGCATGACCTTTGGGACTCACTGAAATGCAGATGCTGTCTCTGTGAGATGATGCAGCCTTGGATGACCATCTGCTGTAAGGAGCAGACTGGCAGGCACAGAAAAGGGCCACCCAGTACTGACCAGGAGACTAGAGGAGTGGGATCTAGGGATGAGTCAAGGGAAAAAAATTCAAAACACCAGGGCTAGGGTTTAGAGCCATTTTTGCTGTCTTCATGCCATCCCTGTGAGCTGAGGGATGCTGAGCCGACCCCAGGTCCCGACTGCAGGTTCAAGGTGCTCAGACACCTCTGAGCTGCAGGGCCTGTGGACCAACGACCATTGGGTCGTCTCAGAACCTCTCTGCGATAGGAGGATGCTGGAATGGGATTTCGCTCGATGCTGAGTTTGAGAACAAGAAGCCTGCTGCCCAGAGTTTTGCTCTTGCCTGCACTCAGATCATCGCGGGGTTCTTTGCTTTGAAAGATGCAGAGAAGCCGGGGGCTCAGTTTGATGAGGGCTCTGCCAGGGATTGCGGGATGCGTGGTGGGCTGTGGGAAGCTCTTCTCCTGCCCAGATGGTGGACGTGCTGGCCGTTTGAGAGGGATGCAGCTGCCAGTCGCTTTTCCAGCTATAGCTCTTGGTGGTGGGGTTCAGCTGCATATCCCTGCTTAATGAATATTCCATGTGAACCACAGGAGGGCCAGAGGCACCTTGCCTGAACTCAGGGTCCTCAAGGTCAAGGACCGATGGCAGAAGCCCTTGAAAATCTTCCTGCCAAGGGCAAGGCTGAGGAAGGAGGGGCTGAATTGGAAGCTGAAAGATGTGGGGTAGAAGGTGGACTCTTTAGCTTCAAAGGAACTGACCTTGAGGCTGATGCACTGGCCAGAGTGATCAAAAGCAAGCCCTCTGCCCACTGTGGCCCATCAAGTGTGAGGGCTGAGTTGTTGACATGTAACCCAGGCAACTCAGATACGAGGAGTTGGCCATTCTCCAAGGCCGCTGGGACCTGAACCTGTCTCTGTATCGACTGGTTTTATCTCCACTCTTGGCTGAGATGTTGAACAGCTCATTGGGCTTAGAGGACTAAAATAGGCCCACTTTCACTTTCAGAATTAATTCCAAATGCTTCAGGTACTCAAGTCTTTGTGGTCCGTCCCCTGCCTGCCTTTCCTGCCTCATTTTTTGACACCATCCTGCATATGTAGCACCCTGTCGTCACACTGAATTCGTTGTAGTTTTCCAGAGCATGACAGACTCTCATTCCTCTCTGTCTTTGTCCATGCTGTTCCCTCTCCTGGAGCACACCCTTCCCTTCCCCACTTCAGGGATGCCTGGCCTTCAAAAGAGCTTGTGTCTTATCTTTGCCAGAGACCCTTTCCTGATATCCCCCGTGGCCCGGTCTGGAGTAAGATGCCCCATTTGCATGCTCCGGAGAAGGGTGTGTGTTCCCTAGTCACAGCAATCACCATGTTAGATAGTGGCACTTTGCTTTTGTGACTCCCCAATGAGAAAATAATTTCTTCTGGGGTTTCCTAGTGCTTGGTGCAGCGCCTGACACACAGTCAGCACTTGTTCGTTTGCTTAGATGCTAACCGTCGTTGCTCCCACCCCCCCCTCTAAAACTGCAGCTCCATAAGAGCAACGATCTTGCCTTGCTTGTTCACTGCTAAACCCCAGTGTCTAGCACATAGTGGGCCTGCAGTGAATGTTTGTTGAATGAATGGATGGAAGGCATGGGCTGTAACTAGTATTTTGACTCTTCCCCTGAGTGCCCAACTGACCGTGCGGAAGTTACGTGGATGGCGTGCGGGGCCCAGGAATCTTACTCCAGCCTTTGTTACTGTGGCCGGTTCTGTGCAGGATTCCCAGCCTTGTGCCTGTGTAGATCAGAAAATACCAGGTGTCAATAACCTGTGGGACAACCCTTGACCAAGAGGGATCCAGCTAGTAGATCAGTGCTTTCCCCCTTTCTTCCCAGTGGATGATCCTGAGATATATTTCCAAGTGTCCTCCAATGGTCCCATAGGACTGGTCAACCACTCGACACACAGGGACAGCATTGGTATGTTGCCATATTGGCTTTCTCTTCTTCCCTGTTTCTGCTGCCTCGGGTCACATCCCCAAATACACTGTTCACATATCAGCCTCTGTCTCAGGCTCTCTGCTTTGGGGACGAACCCAGGTAAAGACGATGGGGTTCCACTCTTGAATCTACTAGTTTCTAGTTCTTTGGGTCAAACCACTTAACCTCTCTGCTCCAGGTGCCTCAGCTGAAAATGGGTGTCATAAAGCCACACAAGGTGGTAATGTTTGACAATGTGTAGAGTGCGTGAGAGTGGCTGTTGTAGTCCCTGCATGTATCAGGCACTTGCTGAAGGTGTCTTTCTTTCCCTCCCACCTGTTTGTGGAAGAAGGCAGGCCTAGGAAGCGTGCTTGGCCTTCGAGCCGGGGAGGCCTTGTGAAGAAATGTTGCTAAGCCTGATCTCCACGCTGGTGGGAAGCAAAGGGTGACTAGGCCAGATGACTCAGGCATTTAGCAACTGGATCATTCTTCGGAGCATTCTGTAAACATCGGTCAAGGAGTCTTGCAACAGGCCTGACAGGTGGGAGGAGGGAAGAGGTGAGGGTATGGAGTCAGGGAGGAGGCCAAACATCTTGTTCACAGGGGCCAGGGTGGCATGTCTGGGATGCTCATCTGGCACAAGTATGAGGCCACATGTGCAGAGCCTCTTCATGGAGTGGGGTAGTGACTTCTCCAGTTCTCTTTCTGTCCCCCACTTGCTTTCCTGTCTACCCCATGCCCTCTCCCAGATAGCATCCTTTGGCGGCAGGGAAGGATCCCAGAGTTCTATATACTCCCCTCCCCTCTGCCATCCTTCTCCCAAATAGCCTAAGTCCCAAAGCGATGAAAACTAATTTCTGGCCCTACTCTATGTTATAGAAGAGGGATTTGGAGGCAGATCTGCCTGGCTCTCCCTTAAATTATACCCTGCATGCCTCCTCAGCCTACAGGTAAGGCAGGTCCTGGGCACATTCAGCCCTTTGGCCACTGGGAAGCCCTCTGGGAAATGGCTCAGGAGGGCTGGGTCAGCTTTCTTGGCATTTAGTCATCATGTCTTCAAGCTGCAAGGCCTCTGCTTCCCATGCTCCAGGCCGTCTCGTGCTCCAGCCAAGCAGTTTCCTCACTGATTTGCAGAGGGACTGTCTCTCTCTCCACCCAGCCTTCCCACCCCGAGGTACCAGCAGGGAGGGGAGGTGAATGCCTGGATGCCGTCTCTCCACTTCCCGAGGGACGAGATTCCTGCCCTTCTGGAACTTTGGCCGACAGCTGGCCCTAGCTGGGCCCTCTGGAGGAGGAGAGAGGGACAATTGCCCAAAGAAGACAGCAGTGGCTGGGGCTGTACTGTCCCTGCGTCCTCTCTGTCCCTGCCTAGTACTTCCCCCTTCAGTGGCTTATCTGGGACCCCTCCCACTGGCCAAGAGTTTCCACTTTCTGAGCTCCTTACGGTGCCATCTCTAGAGTCTCCGGGCACCTAAAGACCCCGAGGCATGGCTTACTCTGCCTGTCCCTCACTACCCGCTGCCCTGGAGGCATCAGCAAGCCAAAGCTCAGAGCACATTCCCTGCAGGGAAGCAGCTGAGACTGGAGGGGAGAAGGAGAGTGAAGAGCCAGGGCCTTTTATCTCTAGGTTCCCAATCCCCAATGGCCACACTTAGCTGGGGATGAGCGTTAAGTAGCACATGCCGAATTTCAGTGTCGTTGGCTGGTCCTCAGTCACACTCCTTCCCGGCCCTGGCCCTCCTCTTCAGGCTCTCTGATCCTCCCCAGACTCCAGACCTGGGTAGCTGACCACAGATTTGTGTGTCTTTGCCTTTATCACAGTGGCTCTCAAAGTGTGGTTTTCAAAGTCCAGGAGGACCAGCTGCATCTGTAGCATTTGCAAACTTGAAATGCAGATTCAGAGGCTCACACCAGACTTACTGAACCGGAAACTCTGGGGCTCAGCAATCTGTGCGGGTCAAGCCCCCCGAGTGATTCTGATGCTCTCTGAAGTTGGAGACCCACTGCCTCATCACAACGTCTGTAGGGTTCTGAGCAGAGGGATCCTTGCCCAGAGTAGGGCAGCCAGGCAGGAGGTCAGGCTGCACCAATAAGCCAGGCTTCCTGGCAAACACCCTATAGCTTGCAAAAGGTGCTGGAGGCCCCACCCATGCACATCACCACCAGAGGCATCCAGGAACACTGAGAGGCCACTTCTTGCTGACATTTTCCCACGGGGAGTGGGACACAGCTGGGAGCAGAAGCGCTCTTCCCCCAAGGGTGTGGCGAGCTGGGAGCAGGGCAGAGAAAAGAGAGAGGGAAGGAGGGACTCTCCTTGGGTATGGCATCTGGGGAACCAGTGGCTTGCATGAGGAAGCCTGTTAGCTCAGAATTAGCATGCCATGGTGGTCTAGTTACATGTCTGGCCCTCTTCTCCAGAAGGGACACCACCTGTGACAGGTGGCACTTGGGTACTTCTGGTGACAATGCCCAATTTATGGAGACATAGAATACCATTGAAGGAACACTAGATAAAGAGTCAGAAAACATGAATTCTTAGTCCCACTCTGGACACATCTTTGCTGTGATCCAGGGCAACCCTTTCTGGCCTCACTTTCCCAAACTGTACAAGAGTAATGTCAACTTTACTTCCCTGAACTCAGTGCTCTGAGGATAGGATAAGAGCCTCAGAAAAATAATTTTTTTTGAAGTTTAAAGTATTTGGTATCTCACCCTACAGTGCTAGATTTAAAAAAACAAAAACAAAAACAACCAAAACACTCTGTTTCTGTGATCTGAACCGAAAGTGCAAGCAGAATCAAAGGGCAGGCTGGTTGGTGTGTCAGAAAGAACAGTTGAGTCGAAGTCGGGAAGCTTGGACACCAGTTTCAAGGTTGCCATTAACTGTCATTAACTGGCAGAGAGGTCGTGGGGCAGCCACCTTCGCACTCTGGGCCTCAGTGTCCTCATCTGTGAAATGGGGACATTAGATGAGATTATATCATGGTCTTGACTCCCAGGTAGGCTCCACCGTGGTTTGACTTTTGCCACAGGGAGGGAGAGGAACCAAAGAAAAGAGGTGGAGCACATCAGGGCGTCATGGCTAGCGCCAGGCCACGGAGGACACACACACAGGCAGAGCAGGAAGGCTTTCTGGAAGGAAGGGTGACATGTCATTCTCAGGGAGAGAAGTTGCTGAAAGCCTGGGTGTTTTTTTTCACCCGTGAAGCTTAGGTGGGCAGTTCATAAAGAAGGGAGCTTCCAAGAGAGAAAAGCAAGTGGACTGGCTTTAGCAAATTCTTCTATATCCTCTTTCCCTGTTGGCTTCATGACATTGGATAGAACATCAGGTTGACAAAGCTAGAGACATAGAAACCAGAAGGGCTGGGATTGGGGGAAGCTGGAAGGTGGGTTTGGGGCTTAACATTCTCAGCCCCCCATGTACTCCTCATCCTTAGCTGGGCCTTGAATGGGCCACCCGGAAGGCAGAGAGCAGGCCACTGGCTTCAGGAAAGAGAGCTCAGCATCCCTTTAACAGCACCAGTCCTTCCCCTTCCACCCCCATCCTGTATCTCAAACATCATCTCTGGTTCCCTTGGCCCTGGACGCTGGCTACCTCGACCCAGGTCAAGGGTCTGCACCCTGGACCTCACTCGCGTCCTTTCTTCTGCCTCTGTGGGGGCCACTCACAGCTTTGGGGTGCAGCTTAAGTGGCAGAACCAGTGTCACAGCACCCCTGGGGCACTCTGAGGCTATAGCTTCTACTCCTGGGAACATCCTGAGGCTATTTCTACTTCCTTAGTCAGCACAGGGCGGGAAGGGCGAGGGCCTGGGAAAGGCCAGTGGTGTGAGCTTCTGTAGCAATTGCTCCTCTGTAAACACAGTAATAGCAGGTCTGGATGAGGGTTGTCACCCTTGATAATTATTAGCTGCAGTGCATTACCCCCTAGGTGGGCCACACCGGTGCCAGCTCATCACAGCACACGGGGCTGGAGTATGCTCTGGATTTCCCAGACCCCTTCCTACAGTTGCTAGGCAACTGGGAGTTTGTGCTAGAAGTGGGGATCTCATATAGAAAAATCTCCCCAGGTCTCCCAAATTTCTGAAACCTAAATTGATTGTTCTCGAAGTAGAGTCCTTGGATGAGTGACAGGTCACCTGGCAGGGTCAGAGACTGGCCCAAGTGCAAAGATAGGCTGGGCTGGTCACAGAATGAGGGGCCAAGGCAGCCTAGGAAGCCAAGAGGGAGGGGAGGCTGGTCTGGGAGAATGCTTTTGCTAGAACACCATAACTCCTGTTTAGGGCATAGGGCTGAGTTAGCCTGTGGTACGGCCATAGCTGGTTGAG
Source organism: Macrotus californicus (assembly GCA_007922815.1). Lineage (NCBI taxonomy): Eukaryota > Metazoa > Chordata > Mammalia > Chiroptera > Phyllostomidae > Macrotus > Macrotus californicus. The sequence continues at coordinate 72,839 of VMDR010000427.1, read as the reverse complement.
GCAAGGAGCAGCCCAGGGGTATCCTGGCCAGTGAGGTCACACAGGTGACCCAGCAGAACAGCAGATGTGGAGGGGAGGAAGGTGGGTTCATGTTAGTTGGCTTGTTTTTAGCGGCCAGCCCCTGGGGGTGTTTGGGAGCAGGCCCCCATGTCTTTGGTTCTACTCCAAAGCTCCATGGACTGGTGTTGGAGGCCATGGGGGAGGAGAAGCCTGTGGAGCTAAAGGTGATAGGTGATGTCATTTGGGGGCTGGTGAACTTAATTTCGTTAAAGAACCTAATGTATTATCTCAGGAATGACTGGGGGATCTCTCCTAAATCCCTCCGGTCAGAGGCTGGGGCAGGTACAGGGCAGGGAAGGAGAAGGAAGCAGCGGGGACTATTGGCCCTGGGCACTGTTACCTGTGACCCAGCACAAATGACCTTTTTCTGTTGAGTTTTTTAAAAATTATTTTATTGTTGCTCAGGTACAGTTGTCTGCATTTCCCCCCCATCACTGACCACCCCCCCAGCCATCCCTCCCTCCCTCCCCTCTGTTGGGTTTTGAGTCTATCTCTGCTTCCTTGGTAGAACACCCTGGCCCCAAAGCAGAAACCAAACATGAGGAAATTAACATTCAACAAACCTTCCTGGGCCATGTACTTGATCATGGACCTGGCATGGTGCTAGTCACCAGGGGGCCATGGGGACCTGAGGGACACAGTTCTGCCCTCCTAGCCAGGAAGGTGGCACATGTGCTACTGCAACGAGAGGTCCTTTTTTTTCTGGGAAGGAGCCTCCCACAGCACCCAGAGGTTGAGGCTTGGGCCTAAGGTGGAGGCAATAAAAACCTGTTTATCTTCCCAGAGCAAGACTTGCCCTGGGGCCTGCATGTCAGAAACAGACTCTCAGTTTGGCAGAGTCCAGCTGGGGAGCACCTCCTGTCTCTGGAATCCCGTGGGGCGGGCAGGCTGTGGGGGAGCAGGGAGAGGCAGGCACATCCCTGCGTGGGAGCTGAGGAGTGGACTGGCCCTCTCCTCCAGGCCAGCACTGCCCTGAGGGGACCATGAGGAAAAGAACAAGCTGCTCACACACTCCTGGTCATGGTATTTAAACAAAGACACATCACCGATCGTGATCACCTTTAGGTTCAACAAATATTCATGATGTCCCCACCGTGTGCGGGCTCCTCGGAAGCTTGGTGCTTTCCCATGGCTGTCTTATTCTCTCCATCCTTCCACTAATCCCGTGAAGCAGCTATCAATCAGCCTCGTTTTACAGGTGAGGAAACAGAACGTTGGAGGCCAAAGAGAGCATAGCGGCTCCTCCCAGACTCACGGCTGGACTCTGGAATGCCTGCAGGTTCTCTGGGCACCGCCGAGCTGTCCTTCAAATATTTCAAACTCATTTTATCTCAAACCAAGTTCATTTGTCATTGACTCCTCCTCGGTTCCCTAAGTAAATGGACACTGGTCTACCTCCTGGAATGGAGCCTCCCTTTCTCTCGTCCCTGCATTCTGTGTTGGCTTTTCGGAATGCTCAAACATCTCTTGGGCCGCTGTTCTAACCCAGGTTCTCATCATTTCTGTCCCGGAAGATGCCTCTCTGTGACCTTCAGGGTATAGGAAGACCTGTTATTTTGAACAAAAGGCCCTTTTGTACTGGACTTTGGCTCTTTGTAGTGCCAATGTCCTCTGAAATCTTCCCCCACACACTCCTGTCCCCCGGGCTCAGGGCCTGTTTGCAGTTCCCCCAGTGTGCCCTGCGGCCCCCCTCTCACATGCTTGCTCAGGGTGGTCTTTCTTTGTCGACTGCCTTGTCCCAGCCATCTCCAGAGATCTGTGACCCATTTATCCCAAGGCCCCAGATGTCCCCCTGGGTAGCAGGAGAGGCACGGCCAAGCACAGGTCTCAGAGCAGGAAGAGCAGGACGAGGCGGGACCCAGCATTTCACACAGGTGCTGAGTTGCTTTCCACCTTCCACACCACAACCGCAGCTCTTTGAAGTCGGGGCTGTGACTTCCCTGTGTGACCTTCACTGTGAAGGTCATTGGGAAACTGGCCACTCCCAGTTTGAGGTCCTTGGGCTGCCTTGTTTGTGACTGCTGTTCCTCCACTTCCCCTCCCTTCCTCCAGCTCCTCTCCTCCTCTCTCCTCCTTCTGGAGGAGGCTACCCTGAAGGTCTTAGGGACTCACACACTGAGGACAAGCTCTGGGAGCCTTTTCCATTTCCACTCACAACACTTAGCTCTCTCCATTCCCTCAGTTCCTCTGTTTTCTAGAAGTTTTCGTGTTGGCTCATGTTGAGCCACTGCAGAAATCCCCTTGAGTGGCCTTTAAAAATCACAGCAATCAGCACAAACCCAACATTTCTAGCCTCTTTGGCCAAGCACTTGTCTTCTTTATGTTCCATTCCACTGTGCTTTCTCGCATGGCTTCCTGGGAAACTCTGCAGGGCCATTTCTACAGCCCATCACCTCTCGGGTCTCTGGCCTTCATTCATTCACCCAACAGGTACTCATTGAGTACCTGCTCTGGGTCAGGTGCTGTTTCCGGAGCTAGGGGTTCAGCGGGTAACATGACAGAGTTCTTGTGAAGCCGGCATTGTGGGGAGGGCTTGGGCAGTGGAGACAGATAAAAACAAAACAAACAGATAAAAACAAGGAAACAAGCCAAAGAAACGAACAAACAAAAAAACCCAAGAAGTAAATCAATAATATACTTCCCCATAGTTACAAGTGCTATGAAAAAACATAAAAATAGGATAGTGCACAGGCTGCGAGAGGAGAGGAGAAGAAAGGCCCAGCGCCAAGCTCCCAGGCTGGGACCGAGCTTCAAGAGTAGAAAGGAGGCAGGTGGCCAGCATGTTGGTTGAGGGGGAGGGAGGTCCCTGAGGAGGGAGAGCGAGGCAGGGATGAGGGACCAGGGGCCCATCACCTAGGGCCTTAGACGCCAGAGTGAGGTGGTAGATTTCATTGTACACAAAGTAGGGGTGTAACAGGGTCACTCCTTGAAAAGGACCACTCTGTATATTGGAAAATGGATTTTAGGGATCAAGAATGGGAACAGGGAGATCAACAGGGGGATGTTACAGTGACTCAGGTGAGCAGTGAGGGTGAACTTGGTTAAGGGCCGCAGAGAGGGAGAGAAATCAATAGACTGAAGGTAGATTGTAGAGAAGTAGCCACCGTGGAAGAGAAAACTCTCTGATCCGGGACTCAGAGTCCTGAGACTGAGTCCTTAGTCCCATCCCCACCAGCTGTGGCAACCTGTATGCCAGTCTACCCCTCTAGAAAATTCTGAGAATATGAGCCCCGCCTCCCCATTTCTCAGGTGGGGAGCGGAAGTCAGTGACCGTGCCCAGCAGGGGTAGCAGGGGTTCTGTGGGAGAAGGGCCTCACCCACATCACTGTCAGGGATGAGGATTGGGTGTAGTGTACCCATTCCAGGGGGCTCCTAGAACCCCCTTCTCCTCAGCTAAAGAAGGAAAGGGAGATATTCTCCCTAGGCTACGGGGAGTAGGGGGTTTGAAGGTAACTCAGTGAGGGGTGTGCATGGAGATCATCACCATTCCAAGCAGGGATGTAGGCTGAGGGTAGGGTCTAGAAAATGCCACTGCCACTGGGAGGGGGTGGCCTGAGGGGCTGATGGTGGCTGGACACAAGGCATGAGGGCTTAGACCTGGGGACAAGCCTGTCACCATCCAGAGGGGAGGCTGCTAAAGGTGGCTGTGAAAACACCTGCTTTGGGGAATGAAGGAAGGAAAGCCAAGGAACACCTGATGGACTCTCAGGTTTCAGAAACTCGCAGCAAGCCTGGGATTTGACCTTTTGTGTGTGGAGTAGGTCAGTTTCGAGACTTTTCCCTGAAGTTCGAGGCAGAGGTCCCACCCTGGAAATCACCTGTCCCACGTTGGCTTGTTGTCAAGTCTGCACTGCAGCCCTGTGGGAGGGAGCTAGCTGCCCTGGGACAGGACGCCTAGACTTTCATCAGGTTCGAATCAAAGGTCAGTGTAATGTGAGCACCATTGAGGGGCCGCACCCCTTTCTCTGTGGCTCTCTGAAGCCTGGACTCTGGAACCTCGGGTTTCTGAAGGGAAGCAAAAGCGAGCTGACATCAACGGCTCACCACCCGTGTGCCTGGCACCATGCCAAGTGCCATGCAATACTCGTGACTTGGTGGTGGAGTAAACATTATTATCTCTATTTTATTGATACCAGAAAACCGAGGCTCTGAGGGATAAAAGTATCTTTCCCCAGTCATGTGACTGGGAACCAGGAGCCCAAGTCACCCACTGCTTAGCTCCCACTCCGCCACAGCTCCACCCAGAGAGGCTCGGTGGGGGAGCACCAGGACCTCCAGAGGAGGGGTACTGGGGTCTTGGTTATTAAAAAAAAGTCCCTTGGGAAGTTGCAACGCCAGCCAGGATTGGAAGCTTCTGTCTTGTACTGTGTGACTTTCCTGAAGGCCTTAGTGGGGCATGTGGGGGCAAAAAAGAGATTAGGCACCCACCTTTGGAACATCACCTTAGCAGACTTACAGAATCTGAAGTGGAAATAACCCTTTAACCTGTGTTCACTGGCTCTCTGGCTGTGATGCTTGGGGCAAGTCAGGGAACTTCGCTCGGCCTCTGTTTCCTTGTCTGTAAACTGGGGATCCAAATACTTCCTTACTCTGCAGGACTATTGAAGGGTGAGGGATATTACAGTAATGACTTAGCATAATGCCTGGCTCAACTCAACACTGAATAAATGGTAGTTGTTGGTGTTATATACTATATCATCAAACTTCCTTTTTTGAGGGGTGTGGGGAATTTGGGGGACAGTTTGCTCCTCTGGGGCCCAGTCACCCATTGCTGAGGTCCCTCCTCAGCACAGCCTGCCCTCTAGAAAGAGCAGACTGCTAGGCATTCTTCCTCCCTCCTGGGAAAGCCCAGTGTCCCCACAGGCCATCCGGCCCAGCCCCTGGTGCTTGAGGCCCAGACGTGCAGTGACACACTGCTTTTCAGCTGGGGAGCGTGCCTCCCTTGCTGGGTTGGCCAGGGCAGGCTGGGCAGGGAGGGGAGCTGGCAGGAGGAGCTGGCCGGGTGCTGAGGAGGCTGGCCCCGTGCCCTCCTCCTCTGCCAGCTGGGCGGCTGGGCTGGGCAGCAGCTTGGACTAGCGCGAAGGCCCAGCAGGGGCCTCTGTGGGCGGCAGCCTCCCTGAGCCCCTCAGCTAGCACCAGGCCATCTGGTGCCTCTGTCCCCTTTTGTGTGCCTGAGGGGAGAGGGGAGAGGGGAGAGGCGGTGGGGGGAGGAGACAGACTTCTCTAGCCAGCTGTTTTTCAGAACTAAGGAGAGGGAGGAACCTGAGCTAGAGTGGCACTGGGCCTGGGAATGAGGAGGAGGAGGTGCTCCAGACTCCAGGGAAGAAGGGACAGAGAGAGACTGCGCTGAGGAAGGGCGGGGTGGGGGGTGGGGGGTAGCGCAGGAGGGGCCTTAGTAAAAAAGATGAAAGGAAAAGAGCCAAAAAGAGAAAGCTGTTCGGAGAGGAAAACTTATATGCAGGGAATACAAGCATGCAGAAAAGAAGCAAGTCCTGGGTAGGAAAAGGTCTATTAATATCTCCAAGTCCAATGTGTGAAGTTGTTGCCGTATTTCTGTTCTAGGAAAGAGGAAGTGAGACCGTGTGGGCTGTAGGTGCAGGTTGGGGGTGGCTAGGAGAGCAGCTGGGTTTCCGGCCAGAGCAGCCTGGGGTCCAGCCCAGCCTTGCCCCGCAGCTGGGAAGGCGGGTCCTGGTCCGAGCTGCTACCAACCACAGGCTTTTGGAAAAGACTATCATGGTTGGTCTCTAGGGGCGGGGAGAATTTTGTGTTGACAAACATGCCCTTTGATGCGGTTCACTTGGGGAGTAAAAGCGTGCATTCCCGAGGCCAGTGGGAAAGTGCCTTTAAAAAGTTTCATATTTGGGAGTTGGCAGTGGCTTTGAGGGAGCTGTCCCCTGTCAGGTGGCAGAATATCCCTCCTCCAGGCAGGCCTTCAGGCAGAGCGTCCTGAGGGAAGCAGATACAAGTAACAATGGCTGTGCTGTTCTGTGTTTCCTCAGCCTTCCTTTGGGCTCGCGTTCTGCGTCCAGTGAAGTCAGAAGGACACAGAGAATGGTTTGTCTTTTCTGCCGGGGACAATACAAACTGGCTTTGGTTCGGAAGCACTGCTGCCCCTGGCCCTTGTCCCATCACACTCGGTCCCTGAGCCCTCCCAGAGTTAAACTGCCTTCCGCCTGGGGGTGCCACCCCTTCTCTGGCCTGAAGTGTGGCCCCTTTTAGCCTCCCAGACATCTGCCCTGCCTTCTGTGCAAAGCCTTATCAGTGTCCATCTTCCGGTCCCATCAGCAAGGTAGGACCCATCATGGGTCATTCCCTTCCTTGAAGCTGGAAATCTGCACCGAACTCATTCAAAGCTGAATGTGGTCGACTTACTGGTCCATTTAGCAGAAACCACCGTGGGATTTTGTTTCTCCCTCCATTGAGGTCACTGGAGGATCAGAGGTTGGTGGCTCTGGTGGTGGTGGTATGCCCCAGTGGATATGCATTATGGGGGTGGGAGGCTGGCCCTGCCCAGTGAGGAGCCATGAGGAGCAGGGTGAGGAGGGGAGTCACTCACTGTCCAAGGCTCCTGCGCCTTGAGGAAGGTCAGGCTGAAGCTCAGAAGCCTCCAGAGGTGGTCTCACCAGCTGTGGCAGAGGGACAGCTGCGGTGGAGCAGGGCTGGTGGGAGACCGCTGCTCATGTGTACCTGAGCTGCTATTTATCGATCATTTGCAATGTGCTCTCACAGCAGCCCCGAAGGTGAGGAAACCAGGGCCCAGAGAGGCTAAGCAACTCTCCCCGCCTCACTCAGCTGGCGAAGGGCAGAGCTGCCGCTCACACTGCGGATAGTGGACAACAAAGGCTGCCTTTCCCAAGCCGCGCCTGGCTGGGGCTGACATGAGAGCAATGGAAGGAGGGCTTGGGCATGGAGAAGCCTTGGAAATGGCCTCAGAGAATGAGCAGGACTTTGACATTCGGGAGGGTGATGCTTCTTTTTAGTGGAGAAGGGAGCAGGCCCAGAAGCCCAGGGCCCGCGGTGGGTTGGGCAGAGAGCCCTCATAGGCCCCGTGGCTGCGCAGGCCGGTCGTGCCCTTCTGCGGAGTCTGAGTGCTGCTGCGGGATGCTGGGTTCCCGGTGGGGGTGGGCCGGGTGGCAGTTTTAACGAAGGAATCACATGGTCAGGGCTGTCCTGGCAGTGAGTGGTCTGAGGGGGAGTGGAAGGAGAAGAGACAGTGGCAGAGGCAGAGGTAGGAAGGCCCCACTGTGAGCTGTGGGAGGGCAGAGATGGGCGGGGGTGTGGGCCTGGGAAGCTGCACCTACAGGGACGCTGGGCTGTGGAAGGATGGTGTGTAGGCCAGAAAGTCGGGGGCCTGGGTGGAAGAAAAAAATGACTGAAATGTTGTTTGGGAGGACAGTGGGGTTATTTATAGAAATGAGAAGTCCCAGAGAGGAGGTGCTTTTGGGTGGGGGAGGGGAGGGGAAGATTTGATGTTGAACCCAGGGAGGTCAGTTGTTGGCTGGACTTCAGATGGTCATAGATAATCAACCCTAAACATCTCATCTGAAGGGTCACTCCGTTCTCCTAGAGGTACTGGGCTCACTGATTGGGATCCTTGGGTTACAGCTTGTGCCTCCCAGCAGCACCAGAGCCTTGGATGTGGGGAGGAGCTGTGGGGCCCAGTCCCAGCTCGCCCACTCAGTCCCTGCCCGAGACGTGGTTCTGGAGACCTTCAGGGACGTCATGGATGAAGAATTTCCCTTGAAGATGTTCCTGCAAGGCCTGCTCTGTCTGTTTTCCCCAGGGAGACCTCCTCCGTCCCTCAGGCTCCAGGCTTTCTTGGAGTCCGAGCAGCCCAGCCTGGACACCGGTGGCGGGAGCAGGGACAGATGCTGACAGTGGGGAGGGAGGAGGGGGAGGTCTTCGGCTCAGGGGGCTGAGGCAGTGAAAGAGGGGAGAGACCTCTTCCTTCTGCCCCCGTTACCTCCAAGTGAGAGGGGGAGGGGCAGCCATCCTGGCTGTGGACCACTGTTCCTTTATTTCAGCCATGCTCGGCCTCTTTTCAAATGCTCCACCTGCACAGGGAAAAAAACCTCCTGAGCCCAAATTTTGGATTTAGGTTCACCCCAATTCTTAGCGAGAAGGTCGAGCTTTAGGGAGAGGCAAATGATCATATAAATAAAATCCATGCATTCATTTTTTTTCATCCAATAAGTTTGTATATAGTGTCAACGCTGGGACAGATGAAGGTTAGGTAAGCGAAAGCAGCTATGAGTTGAGGGTTACAGGTGCACCAATGGAGGTGCATAGGAGGGCACAGGCTGGACACGACCCAGATTCGGGGGCATCAGGTTGCCCTCACCCAGGAAGAAGGTTTCCACTGAGTGGAGACGTAAGTGGGAAACTGTTTTCCGAAATGGGAACAGCAGGAGGACCCCCAGAGATTCTGGTTCATGAGCCCGGAGAATGGCTATGGCTGTGCTATTTCTAAACCTTCCCTGATGATTCCAGCTCACATCTGCCCTGAGGAATGAGACCCCCCTCCCTTCCCCCTCCAGACAGAGGTTCCTCCAGCAACCCCTGGCCTTTCTTCCTGGAAGGGAGGAAAAATGGCTCTTTTTCCTCTACCCTCTTGAGGTGCATTGCCCTGGGGCCTGAAAATCAGACTGACAAAAGACACGAGAGAAAACCACACAGAAATGCATGACACAGGGCATGTGCACACGGGAGCACTCAGTGATGAGTAACTCAAAGGGGTAGATAGAACTTGGGCTCCTGCAGTATTTTAACAAAAGAACGAAGCATTTACAGGAAAGTGATGAGGCGAAGGAAAAGGGTTGTAGATTTCTAAGTGTGGCACCCTGTGGATGGTAAACATATGGGGCAAACTGATGGAAGACATGGCTACTTAGTAGAGTTGGTGGTGTAGGTTCTTTGGGCCACGTTTCTGGGCTGATAAGAGTCTCCAGTTGTCCCTGGTGATTAACTCCTGACCTTCCTGGTGGAGAGAGGAGACGGAACGTGTTTACAAACTGATGTTCTGCTTTTAGGCAAATGGGGGAAGGGCAGAGAGCTTTTTTTGTATTTTCTTCCCAGTGGCCTGCTGCTGAAAATAACCCGTGCGCCTCAGTGGCACATTTGAGGGTGGCATGCTCTGCTCACCTCACGCACCAGGCCTAATGGCCCTGGCACAGAGCAGGCACTCGGAGAGGGCGAGGGTGAGGGTGATGGGCTCACTGCTGGTGGATGCACAGTCCTCGTTTTAAATGAGGAAACTGTGGTTCCCCCCCCGCCCCCCCAAGATGAGAGTCTGACTTGTCAAAGGTCACTCTACAAATGACAGAGTGGCCTTTCAGTCTCAGTTTCAGGGACGCTGCCCGCCTCGAGTGTTTTTCAGGGTTTGTGTTGACAATGCTGGACTTTCACAGGGGTGGAGCTGGGAAAGCGGCTGTGTTCTCCCCGCCTCTTCTCTGTCTGCCACCCCAGCTGTCCTGGCGCCCCCAGCTGTTGTCTGTCATTTGCCTGATGTTATCGTAGGTGATTTATCTTCGGTTTACACCATCGAGGGGCTGCCTGCTGACGATGTCTGAGACTCCAGGAAGGCTGTGCTGTGTTAGTCATTGCTGCCAGAAGCCGGTTTCTGCAGAGCCTTGGTCTCTGGCCTGGGGGTCTGGGGGCCCGGGGGCCTGGGGGCCTGGGGGTGGCATGCCTTGCAGGAGAGGGCAGCCAGGGACAGGGAGTGGCGGGACTGCTCTTGGTGAGTTTCTGCCCACATGTTCCTGGACCTCTGAACCTGGGTGGCAGCAGCCAGCCTGAGGCAGAGGGGGAGGGAGACATGCCTGGGCATGTCTGGTGGGGCAGGCTGGCCAGAGCACTCTTGCGTGAAGACCAAAGAGATCCTTGGGAGCAGAGACTAGACTCAGAGGCGGGGCAGACAGGGCCTGAAAAAAGCCTTAGTCAGGGGCGGGCAGGGGTGAGTGGGGGAGGGTACTGATGACAATGATGATGTGGCGGCGGGATCATGTATTTGGCATTTCCCAGATGCCAGGCACCCTGCTTCGATCCTTCTTAGGTATCAGCTTGTCTATCCTCAGAACAACACCTTCAGGTGAATCCCACTGTCAGAGTTTCCATTTTGCAATTTACAGATGAGGAAACTGAGGCTCATACCTCTAGCCATCAGTGTGGCCCCCCTCTGAGCTCCTGGCCTCTGTCTGTCCTCTCTGGAGACCTTCCTGAGAGCCCTACTGGAGACATCCAGAAATACTGGGTGGGGGTCTCAGGGAGGAGGTTGGGGGGCCTTAGAGCAGGTGTGACTCAAAAGCAGCCAAACAGGGGTTCCTATTGTTCTTCTGTCTCAGACTAGGGGGATCTGGAAGATCTCGGGTTACCTTGGGTTACCTTGGGTTACCTTTCTAGGTCTTTAAAAACCAAAGGGTGTTTTCACCCTTGACTAGCCTTTAGCTCATAAGGAGGTAAGTTTCTCTTTAAAAGATTTCCTTTAAACATGCTTCCTGCTATGACTCCTCTGGGCCAGTCTATGAATTGGCACAAAAAGTAAGAGCTGAAACTCTTCTGGGCAAAACTACAGAAGAAAATAAATCTGGAGTGTCAGCATTGGCCACAGGCTGACTGTGAGTAAGCAGCGGAGACACCGATTTGTACGGAAAAGCTGATTTGTGGCAGCGTGAGGTGTGGAAGGAGTCGCCCCCCCACCCACCCCGGAGTACGGCAGAGTAACTTGTCTGTGAGCGGGTCTCTGAGGCCCTCCCACCCTGATAGGAACTTGGAACCTCTTGTTTCACCAAGTTATTGTTAAAAATGGAGGCAAGGTTCTACAGCTAGCCTAGAAATGTCCACTAGAGCTCAAAACCTCCTGTTTGTGATGAAACAATAGGAGAAAGCGGCATAGCTGTTATGCGCGGTTAATTCTCACCATTCCTTTGTTATGACTGGGAAATGTCCCGTTGGTGCTTGCTGGGGGGGCGGGGGCGGTGGTGATGAGGCCAGGAGCACAGCTTCTTTCAATTTGCAGGTTGTTAGCGTTTGGCACTCCCCTGCCTCCTCCATTGGATCTTTCAGGAAGGCTTTCAGCTCTCCCCCAAATCATTTGCATGTGTGTGCACACTGCTAGGTACACACACACACACACACAACAGCAGGACACCTCTTCCAGCCCCCACCCAGGCCTGTGTCTGAGGCACGGGCCCCACTCCTCACCTCAGTCTGTCTCTGTGACTCCCCATGTCTGGGATGGCCCTGCATGCCCTTTCCTGATCTCTGATGACAACGCTTTGACAAAGGTCAGTCCTACCTCCCTCCAACTTGTATCTCCATCCTCCCGTTGCCTTCCGACTTCATGACCGACACCCTGGTCATCATTTCTGGCAGAGACGAGGGCGATTGCCTACCTGGCCTCTGTACTCCCCGCTCCTTCCCCTGCCCCAACCCCTGGTTCCATTTTCTGCCCAGTAGCCAGAGGCATCTTTGGAAATTTTCATCCGTTCACATCACCTCCCAGCACAGAGCAGAACCCTGCCTGGCTGTGTGGTCTTCTGCCCTTGCCTCTCTCTCTTCTCAGCCTCTGCCCACACCCCTGGATTGCTGGAGAACCCCAGGCTCACTCCTGCCCCCGGGCCTCCACTCTGGCTCCCTCCCTGCTGCCCCTTCTCCTCTGGTGGGCATCCAAGTAAATATTAGCCCCCTCCATGGAGGTCTTCCTTGAGCTCCCTGTCTAGGGCTTCCTTCTGCGCTGTCTTGCACAACCCTATGTACTTCCTCGGAGGAACCAAAGTGCAATCACAGTCTGCACAGCTCTTGTGCATTATGCGTCTCCTCCACCAGAATGGAGTTTCGAATGAAAGCCAGGCTTTGTCCAGCCTGTTGAGCCCTGTAGCCACAGTGCCCAGAACAGTGCCTGACAGTGAAGGGGCCACAGAGGTTTGCAAACTGAATGAATGACTGTAAAGTGCATTGGAGACAGCAAATGAAAAAGTGCGCCCACGTGAGGGAAGTGCTGTACAGGGTGAGTAGGTAGATGTGGCAGAAACCTACAGAATCCTGCTGACGGGGGCTGGCCCAAAGTCAGGGTCAAGGCAGAGCTGTACAAGTCCTTCGAGGTTGGAGGGCATCTGAGGGGTTCGATGAAGATGAGGTTTGGAAGCATAGACCCTGGGGTCAGTGCTGGCCAGGAGTGGTGGAGGGGCTGAGGGTTCCAAGAGGGTCACAGGGGATGTACTGTAGCCACTGGTTTAGACCTAGTTGCATCTACGCTTATAACAAACTGGGCTTTGTGGCCAAAACACCCACCACAAGCCCCACTTTCCCATCCGTGTCAAGTGGATGGAGAGTGACGTGGCTGGGGTGAAATTACTCGCAGTGTCATTGATTTTAAATGTGCCGATGCCTGTGCTGAAAAGGCGGCGCACCTTTGTGAGGGCGACCTTCCTGCCACAAGGTGGGACGACTCACGGGTGAAGCGGACCCCACGAGACAACTTAGGAGTGCGCTCACGAAGAGTCAGGTAGAGGTGCGGGAGGGTAGAATTCAGGGCGCATGAAGGGTTGGGCCGGGAGGAGAGAAGAAAGTGTGGGGACGGGAGGCAGAAGAGGGAAGCTCTCTTTCAGATGTTTGTCTTGAACTCAGAAAGAACGGGGAGACTGTATTGGAGGCGTTAGAATAGTGCATTTTCACTCTCAGGTGATGAGTGTGTTTCTGTGGGTTTGTGGCTTCAACCCGCCCTAGAACAATCACACTTTGCTCAGCTTTGTGTTTCAAACTAGGTTCTGGAAAGTCCACAGCAAGCTAATAATCAGTAACCTTGTTGCAAGGGAGGTTTTCTGCTTTCCAAGATCCCTTTTCTGTATCTGGAGCAAAGGTTGGGGAGCCGAGCATAGAGCAATGTGTTAGGCCAGTGATTTTCAACCAGTGTGCCGCAAGACTTTTTAAAACACGCAGCACCTGACGATTTAGTCAGGGGCACTGATCTCTTTTCCCTTAGATTGTCAGATAAAAAAAATGACAGCAGCTAACACAACAATAGCCGTTGGTGTGAATGAATCAAAATTATGCTTATTTTTTTGTTAGTTTGGCAAAAAATAGATTTTTCAGTGTGCCGCAGAGTTTTAGTTATCAGCCTATGTGTGCCCTGAGAGGGAAAAGGTTGAAAATCAACACATTAGGCTGTTGTGCTGGAAATAGAGGATTCAACCCAAAAGGAAGTGCCTGCCCTGTAGAAAGGAAGACAAACCTATCTGGTGCTGGGGGAAGCTTGGAGCAAGACTTTGAAGAAAGGAATGAGGAGGCGGAGTCAGAGGCTGTGTGCCCTACCCAGCACCCTTGGACTGAGGGTTGGGGGTGGGCAAGGTGGTGGAAACGGCCCAGATCCAGCAACAGAAAGTGGATCACTGGAGGAGTTTATGCAGGGCACCTGTGGACGAAACCGGAGACATGCCAGCAAGTTGTTTCAGCAGAGGGAGGGCCTGCGACAGTGACCCTCGCTTCTAGTGGCCCGACTGGGCGTGTGTCCAGAACTTCCCAGGTGACCCCTGGCAGTGCATCAGGAAGCTGGAAATTAAAAGTCAGCATGCCTGGTTTGGGGTGACTGGGTCAGGGTGACCCCTTGGCAGTCTCAGAGCTGACATCAGAGCTGGGTCCAGGGATGTGGCTGTGCCTAGTGAGTCCATGGTGCCAGGGGCCATGAGGAGAGTACGCAGGAGCACTTGTTAGGTGTTGCCTATCCAGACAGAACGGTCCTGAGCTTCGCCAACCCAGCTGGACAAGGGGTAGAGGAGGAAGAGGCTTAGGACAGCACGTGAGAAGGGCGCTTATGGGTTTTCATTCATGAGATGATCACAGTGAGTCTCCAGCATCAAGACCCAAGAGATGAATAGAGGGTTGTAGTCTGGTTCCACTCTCCTCGGGCTGGGCAGCTTACTTCTGGAGCACTGTGCTCCTGCTGGGCTCTTACCTGGAGCCTGAACAGACTGACTCAGAGAGGAGAGGTGAGGCACTGCCACGTGAGAGGGGCCTGGGAGGAATCGAGGCCGTGTGGTCCAGAGCCAGACTCTTCAGGAGGGACACACTGCTTAGGTTCCCCACGTTCCCAGGGACAGACTTAGTCCATGGATGGTGCAGGGAGAGAGATTTCAGCTCTGAATCCCTAAGAACTGTCTACTGATTCTAAGCAGGCCTGGGCTGAATCAGGCAAAAAAGCACTTCCTGGAGCCAGTGTGACTCAAGCAGAAGCCAGGATGCCATGGGGGAGATTCAGACATCTGCCTGGGTCACAGGCCTGCACAACCTCCCAAGTGTCTTCCAACCTGAAGATGTTGTAACCTGCTGAACAAAACTCTAATTCTATCATTTCTAACTCAAAGGAGGCTCTTACTTTGAGTCACAATATCCGAGTGAAAAGATCCCGGCTCCTTAGAGTCAGACCCACGTGGCTTTCGAGGCTGCCTGTGTCCCTCTCTCGCTGTGTGACCCCGGAAGTTTTCCTCACCTTTCGGAATCTGTTTTCTTGGCTATATGATAGTGACACTTACCCAGCAGGGTTTTGCTGGCATTAAGTGAAACAATATAATGAATGATCAAAGCATGAGAGAGAGAGAGAGAGAGAGAGAGAGAGCGTGCACGAGTGAGCACGCGCGTGCAAACAAACAGGAAGAGTGCAGGACCTTCCCAGGGCTATGCAGTTGTAATTTTCTTCTTCATAACAGTAACTTACAGGGGATCAGGTTTAATGAACAGATAGACTCTGCTTGGTGTGGCCAGGTCCTGGCTTGAATCCTCGTAGCGGGAAAGGAAGGGTCCCCGGTGGAGAGGAGGGGAGGTACCGATGACCACGCTGGGGAAGGGACAAGAGAAAGTCATCCTCCGAGAGCTGCAAACAGATGCCCTCTGGCCGTTGCGCTGGCTTCCTGGCCATGGGATGAGTCTGGCTGGGCCGGTGCCCACCCTCTTTTGAGAAAGAAGCAGGCCACTCCCTCCAACTGTCTGCAGTGCGCTGCCCTTCCCAGAGCTGCTGTCATTCATGGGGACACAGGTTTTCCTTCCTCATGTCTTCCCCTGGCCCTAACTCCCTCTTACTTAATCCCTCCTAATTCTTCTGTCACATCCCCCCGCTTTAGGAACAGCTCAACTTGTTCACAAGGAGGTGTGACTGACAAAGCTTCCTCTCCCAGGGACACTGGCAGTACCTCAGCTCCAAGCCAGATGTGACTTTCCATGGGGGGCTTCTCTTCCATGGGAGAGAGTGTGGGAGGGGGGCACAGCTGGCCCCCCACCGGTGTGTCTCTGGGCCAGGCTGACCTACCAGGTCCTGACTGTCCTGAGCAGTGGTGGACAGAGATGGAAAAACAGGCCCAAAGCTTTGCCTGGGGTGGGGGAGGGCTCCACCTCTGCCTAGTTGGAGGAAGTGAGTGGGTCCTGCCCTGGGGCCTGCGGCTGACTCAGTGATTCCTGGAAGTTGCTGATGTCACAGTGACATAGCGGTTCCGGTGCCCCCCCCCCACCTCCCCGCCCCAGCCAAAGTAAATAGGAGATTGAGTGCCCAGTGTGCCTCTCGGGCCCTGAGGCTCTCTTAGGAGAGACCAGGTGCCCCGGGTCTTGAAGGCCACGGAATGCTGCCTATGCTATCATCTCCATTCTCCAAATTTGCACAGCTGGGAGCTCCTGTCCTTACTGGGACCTTGTATCCTGGGCAATCTTGACTGATTTTTAACATTCTGCCTCTGGTTTTTCCGTGTAATCAAATTCACAAATTGTAGAACATCATCGAGGTCTGACTGTGCCTCCTGGGGCTTAGGAAACATGGACCCACCATGTGGTATGTGAAGCAGAGCACGTGATAATGTGTACCCTGTGTCTTTCTCCAGGTTCACATCTGTGTGTCTTTTCAACAATAGCAATAGCTTCTAAGACTGGAGAGCTGTGTCCCTGTTTTCCTTTTGTCTCCTCCAAGATTCTCCCACAGGGCTGAGGGTGTGAGAAACTAAAAACGCTTGTTGGGGAGGCGGATAAGCTCCCCATCTGGTCCTGGTCAGGTGCTCTCTTCCATGACTTCAGACTCCGGGAGGGAGCGGTGGGGGTGGGGGGTGGCATCTGCCAGCGGGGCCCTAGGATAGATAGGTAAGGAGGAGAAGCCTTGTGCTTCTGGCAGATCAGCGTTGTATTGAAAGGTAACAGCAGTCAGTCCCGGTGTGGGTTTGGGAAAAACCTGGCTGCACTTGTTGGGCTAGGAGTGCTTTCAGAAAATCGCTTCCCGCTCCCATGTTCCCCAAAGACCGACGCCCTGGGAGGCGCGTGTCAGACCCACGTGGAGTAAAATAGGTCCTTTGTCAGCTGGAGTGTGAATTCAAACCCCTCCCACGCGGTCCTTCCAAGACCTCCGCTCTCAGGGGTGCCCCGACGCGGCCTTACACTGCCCGATGCTGCCCCCTGCCGGAGGAGTTGGCGCACAGCCTCACCGCCGGCTCGCGGGCTCTTTGAGCCTGGGCCGCCCAAATGGTGGCATTTCATCACCCGAAGTTGTCAGAGCAGCTAATAGCCCATGAATGTGGAGAAAATTAGGCTTCTCCAAGTGAACTGGGCGTTGAAAGACACTGAGGTAATCGTGCAGACAGTGAGAGTGACTGATGGAGATTCAAGTCTGAACTGGCACACTGGGGGGTAGAGGCAGAAGAGGGGACCAGTGTTTCTGAGCCCATCTCCTTCAAATCCAGGCCCACAGCCCGAGAGGCAGGGGTTCTGAGCCCCCATTTAATGAATGATGGAATCAAGTCTTAGAAATGTTAATTAACATGCCCAAGGTTATAGGGCGAGGGAGTGATGGAGCCAGGCCTTGAACTCAGTGACCCCAGACCTCCGTGACCTCTGGTATCTCCCCACCCCATGCTGAGAGAGCACAATCTTGCCCAGGAGGAAGACCCCTTCATCTGCGAGGGTCAGCTGGGCTCATGGGATGAAGGTGAAATTTCAGCACCACTATCCTCACTAGGAGAGTTTTTGCTGTAGCCTCTGTGATATGACTCTAGGGAGGCTGAGAAGATCTGTCTCCCTGAAAATATCTCCCCAAGAGATCCATCACTTTGCCCAGAGTTTCGCTATCCGGGTCAAGGTCATTCCTTTGGTTAACAATGGCTCATTGACTGAAAGCAGGGGTGTGTTTCTGATTTTGTTACTGGATGTCCCAGAGATTCCTCAAACCGGAAGAGTCATAAACAGTGCTTCCTTCATGTTCTCCCCTACACCGCTTCTTTCTTTATCAGGGACCCTGAATTCTTCAGTTATCTTTCCCTCCTCCATAAAGTAGTCCTGATGCCCTACTTGGCCTGCCTCTTCAGGGGGTACCTGCACCTTTCCTGTGCACACTTTCAGTCTCTGGTCCTCTCGGGTCCCTCATCAGCTTGTCCCTGGCTTCTTTCTTGCTCTGGGCCTTATTATTTAATCAACCCCCCAAGTTAGCAGTGGAAGACAGTTTTCTAGAATGTCAAGCCCATGATGCTGCACTTCCTCCAGAGATCCTTCATGTTGCCTCAGGAGGGCAAGCCCCTTGCTATTTGACACAGATCCCTCAGGATCTTGTTGCTACCCCTCTCCTCTTTCTAGCCATGGCTTTCTCTCTCTCCCCTCTGTACCTGCCTCCAGCACCCTCCTGCATCCCATTTTTCAGCCTTATTATGTGACATTTGTTAGCACAGACATTCTGTCACCTCTCCATGCCTTTGTCCAGGCTTTGTTTTTGTTAGGGAAAGCCCTCCCCCTTCTGCGGCCACTCCTTAGTTGGGAGGTCAGCCATCCATCCTCTTGGGAGCTCTGGCAAAGCTGTCCCTGGTTCCCACCCCCATACCTCAAGTTGTTATGTCCCTGTTTCCCTCACTGCGCCGGGATGCATGCATGCACGCATGAATGAAGTCAGCTGATGAGCGGCCTGTCCCTTTCCTTGCGGTTTTGAAATGAATGCAAACCAGACATGGCTGCGAATGCTGCTCTGATGCACGGAATCTGTGTGTGTGTGTGTGCACGGGTGAAATGTGCTGGCTCTGCTATGATAAATAATTTGATGGGCCTTGAACTTACACAAGCAGAAGAGTTGCAGAACATTGCCATGGAGACGAATGAGGACTCAAGCAGCAGGGTACCACTTAGGCAGTGACAGATTTTCGCAGGAAATGGGCTTAGAGACACCTTTCTTGTCAAAAAATCCCCTAACTAATGGGGAGAGTGCTTCAAGGCAGAATAAAACCTTGCACGCCCCACAATGGACAAAAAGCCCCTGAAATGAACAAAACAGGAAGAGCAGGTCAGGAAGAAGATGAAGTCTTAACGATAGATAGGCCAAAAGACAAAGGGGAAGGAGGCTGCTGGAGACCCGAGGTAGTGATGGAGTTCCCATTATCACCAGAAAAGAAACAGAGGAAGACGCAGTGTCTCACTCCTGAATTGTTGTGCTCCAGACCACACACGCCCCTTGACATTAGCACGTGAGACCCTTTCTCTCAGACTAATCTGACTGTACCAGGTGTGGGCCTGGGGCCCGCTTGCTGCTGATGTTCATTTTCTCTGACGTCCAGAACCCAGAGGAAATGCTCTTCCAAACCTTGCACCTTGTCACCTGTCTGGACCACATCCTGCTTTGCTGAGGGAGCTTTTTATTCCTGTGTCTGCATTCTCTTCCTCAACTGGATCGTTCCCCTACGGTCGGGCACTGTCATCTTTTGTTAGGTTCCATTTTTGAATCTGCGCCCATAACTCTTGCTGGAAAAATACCGATTTTTTCAGCCCACTCTTCACCACTTACTGTTTCACCCACTCTTGTCTCCTAAAAATCGTCCCAGAGTCATGAGCTGAACTCAGCCTACACGAGGTCCTTACTACAAAGTAACATGTTTATTCACATTTATCTGTTGATCTAGCAGCCCGGGTGTGACTCACCCATCCAAATGAGGACGGCTGCCTTACAAGCAGGCGTGGGGAAGGCTGTGATTCCAAGGAGCCTGGCACCTCCTGAAGCACTTTTGGAACTCCGGCATTGAGTCAGTGCCAAAGCCGGGTTGGTGAATCCTCGCCCTGCTGGGACGAGTTATTTTCAGAAACAATGAAAGTCATCTGTGGGCCAAGTTTGGTCCATAGCGCCATTCAGGGGATGGGTGGGTGTGGCGAATGAGGCCGATAATCTGTTAATATTTAATTGGGCATTTCCAATATGTCAGACACTTAACATGCAATCTTATTTTAATCCCAATATCATCTCTAATGAGGCAGGTGTTATTACTATTTTTGTCCATTACTAAGCTAGCGTTGGGGGGCCAGGAAGCAGGCAGGACAGATTACCCATGTGACTCTCCTGCACCTCTTCGGAGATGAAGGGCGTGGTCACCTTATCTAGAGACAACAAAGTCAAAAGTGATGACATTGGAACTGATGGGGGCAGAGAGGGCATGAGGCATGCAGGGACCCTGGAAGAACTGAGAAAATTGGTCTGTTCCTGCCACACAGGCAAGGGTGGGCACCCTGAGGGCTCCTCTGGAAGACCCCAGAGAAGGAGGGAGAGGACTGGCCCATGCCTGGACGCCCATGACCAGAATTCCCAACCAGAGGAATTCCTTTTGTGCCTCTCTGTCTTACTCTTTTAAAGCCCCGGCTGGTGTGGCTCAGTGGACTGATTTCCCGCCTGCAAACCAAAGGGTTGCTGGTTCGTTTCCAAGTCAGTGGTCTTGCCTGGGTGGCGGGCCAGGTCCCCAGTAGGGGGTGCATGAGAGACAACCACACACTGATGTTTCTTTCCTTCTCCCTCTCTCTCTAAAAATAAACAAATAAAATCTTTTAAAAAAACACTCCTTAAAAAAGTGTGTTTATGTTTGCTGACTATTAAAGGAGTTCAAGTTCACTGTAGAGAACTTGGACTACAAAGAAAATAAGCATTTTCCATAGATGAGGAGCCCTCCTCACTGAGATCGCAGGCTGATCACTAAGACAGGGCTGCCTGGAAGACCAGGGCACAGGAGGCTATTCATTAGCTCCATGCTTCCCACACACCCGCTCCCCTCTCCGCCTGGGCTGGAGAGAGGCCTCCAGCCAGGACATTCCCTCGCAGCCTACTCAGACTGCTATATACAGCCCTGCCCTTCCAGGGGCTGGAGCAGGACGTTCCTTATCTTTTTGGAGCAGGGCTCTGATAATCTGCCCAGTTGGCAGGCGCTCTGAGATGTGCCAGTGGGCCCTGGCTGCTGCTATCAGGGCTTCCAGCCCCCATGTGACCCGCCTCTCTGGTTCCTGCTGAGACTTGGCCGATGGTGCTAACTGAAACCTTCAATATAGGAAGTCGTTTGGTCACTTCATTAGAGGGCATTTGCCAGATAGCTGGGACGGACTCGACAGGCTTGGCATGGGTGATGGGTGTGTCCGGCACACGCTGGCTCCGCAGTCAGTGTTCCCCTCCTGAAGCAGCTGCGTCTGTCCCCACTCTTTCGGCCCCTACCCTGATCTCCCTCCCCTTCCCCCTCATTACTTCTTGGCTCAGAATCTTCTCTATCCATATGGCTTCTGCAGACAGAGGCCTTCCAGGGCTGGTGGACTGCTGCCTCTTGTTGCAGAATTCCAGGCTGGCTGCTCCCTACCTGAGAGAGTGGACTACAGCAGGCATACCCTCTCAGCTTGAGGAATACATTTTGCCAAGGGGGGCAGGGCCATCTTATTGCTGCAAAGCTGGGGCAGAGAGGCCTCCTGCGAAAATGCCTAGGCTTTCATTCAGACAGAGCTGGTGTGAAATCCTGGCTCCTCCCCCTAAAAAGAGGGGTCATTTTAAGCAAGTTATTATAACCCCTTTGAGTTGTCATTTTCTTACCTTGAAAATGTAGAGTATATATCCCTATCTTAGAACTCATGCAAAAATTAAACAAGGCAACATATAGAAAGTGCCAAAAACATACATTAGATGGTATTGTGGTAATTATTACACTTTGTGTCAATAATATTGTTTAGGAGCATTTAGGTGGGAGAGAGGTAGTGGATTCTTTTTTCCCTCTTAGATTTGAGATTCAATGTGGGAATTCTTGATCTTGTTAAGAAATCCACTTAGGCAAGAAGATGCACGTCTCCATAGATACTTAAATGTGGTTTTCAAGTTCTGAGAGAATCCTTTCTAAGCAACACCTGGGCCCTGAGGAGGTTGAGGTTCGCCTTTGTATTAGCTTCATGAAAATCAAATCAGCCTTCTACAAAAAGGCAAGTCGCTGCATTTACTGTTCAGTCAAAAAATTCAGGAGCAGAACATTCCTGCTGTAAGCCACAGAGACTTCAAGATGGAATTATTACATGTAAAATAATAGTAAAGAAAACATTACTTATCAGAACTTAGGAGGTACAGCTAAAACAGTACCCAGAGAAAAATACATAATGGGATTCTATGTGTCAACTTGAATCAGACATTATTCTGAGTGTGCCTGTGAAGGGTGTTTCTGGATGAGAGTCACATTTGAGCTAAAAGATTGAACAAAGCAGATTGCCCTCCCCAATGTGGGTGGGCCTCACCCAATCTGGTGAAGGCCTGCATGAATGGCTGAGTAAGAAAGGGTTCTTTCTCTCTGTCGGACTGTTTTTGAGCTGGGACTTCATCTCCTTCTGCCTTCAGATTTACACTTGGGCTGGAGCTTGCAGCACTGGTCTGTGGGGTCTCCAGCTTGCCATCTGCATATCTGGGGGCTTCTCAGCCTCCATAATCGCATGCGCCAACTTCTTAGATTCAAATTCTTTATGTATCCTATTGATTCTGTTTCTCTGGAGAACGCAGGCTAATACACACAGTCTTGTAGTGAGTTGATAAAATATTAAACAGGAATGACAAAGTGAAGTGAGCATCCCATTGAAGTAGCTAGAAAAAAGGAAATAACCCCACAGAAACAGAAAGCAGAAAGTAGGAATTAATAAATTTTAAAGCAGAAGTCCATACATTTTAAGACAAAAAGTTATATATTTAATGAATTACAATAAGTGATAAATTCAAAGATAGATCTTTGAATTAACAATGAGATTTATAAATTGTCATCTAACTTTTTCAAGAGCAAAGAAGGAAGAAGGTACAAATAAGAAGTACTAGGGGAAAGTAGCCACAGACGGAAGGAATTAAAAGAATCCTCAGAGACTGTTTTGCTGAACTCCATATAAATAAATGTAAAAAAACACTTGCCTAGTAAAAAAAATTAACCTTACCCAAAAAGAGATCTGGCTGTTGTCTTTGGTTCCTAGGCGGGTAATCTCTATGCCCTTGGGCTGTCCTGCCTGATAAAGGTGTCTTGGTTTACCTGGGGGCCCCAGA
Source organism: Macrotus californicus (assembly GCA_007922815.1). Lineage (NCBI taxonomy): Eukaryota > Metazoa > Chordata > Mammalia > Chiroptera > Phyllostomidae > Macrotus > Macrotus californicus. Next base: position 50,482 of record VMDR010000427.1, on the reverse strand, counting down.
CCACAGCAGGCAGTCTATCCACCTGATCTATGATGGGAACCTGGGGCCACACACCACCTGTTCACCTCTGCAGGGTCTGGAGACCAGAGGTCAGCCACATGGGCAGTCAGTCACGTCTGTGATTCAGTCCCTATGGAAACCCTGGACTCCAGGGCTCAGGTGGGCTTCCCCATTGGCGACGCTGCCAACACTGTTGCGTGTTGGAGCTGGAGGAAGTGGTGCTCTCCCCGTGGCCCCACTGGGAGAGGACACCTGGAAGCTGTGTGGGAAGTTTCCTGCACTCTGCCTGGTGCCTCTCTCTCCTGGGCTGGTGTTAATCCACGTCCTTGCCGTGGAATGAACTGTGGCCACTGGGGACAACAGCTTTCAGTGGGCCCTCTGAGTCCTTGCATTCAACCCATATGTTAAAAGAAATCCCAATAAAACTAACAGTTCATGTGGAAAAAGAAGCTGAAAATAGACGGGAAGCCATCCTTGTAAGACATGATGCATATTATAAAACTACAATAATTAAAATAGTGTAGGACATCTTGCAGTTGGAACAAATGAGGAAGTCCAGAAATAGACCAAAACTTATTGGGAATTTAGCTTATGATAATGATGACATTTTAAATCATTGGGAAAAAAGATGAATTATTCAAGAAATGGTGTTGAGAAAACTGAGTAGCCATCTGGGAAAAAATTAAGTTGGATCTATACCTCGTTTTTTATATCAGGATGCATACCAGGAGAATTCAGTGATTCGAATTTTTGAAAATGCTAGAAGAAACTATGGGAGAGTAAAGAGTAATCTAATGACTATTTTGGAATGGCAGCAAGTTTTCAAAGTATGACACAAAACACAGAAGCCATAAAAAAAACCCCAATGACCTCTACTGCATCAAAATTTATGTGTGGAAAAACCAGCAAAAAATATGGTAGTGTTCCTGCTATAAAAGACCTGTAACCGATCAATAAGAAAAATGACGATATGATGGGAAAGTGGGCAAAAGATATGAAGAGAGCATTCACAGAAAAAGAAACACTAATGATTTATAAATATATAACAAGTGTTATAAAACACTAATGATTTATAAATATATAACAAGATGCTTCACATTACTCATAAGGGAACTACAGAGAAATAGAACTTACCGTTTTCACTTATCAAGTCAACGAAGATTTAAAAAAAATGTTTATACACTTATCCACCCCTTATTTACCGGGCAGTGGATGCCTGGAGCTGAGGATGGCACAGAACGTTACATATGTCGTGTTTCTTCCTACACGTGCACGCTTTTCCCTTAGAGGGAGCACTTGACAGCTTCCCGGCGGCATAGCTGCATCGCCGGCATCACTACTCCTGTGCGCTGGGGCCGTTATTAAGTCAAACGAGGATGACTTGAACGTGAGCACTTCGATACCGCGACAGTCAGTCTGGTGGCAGAGACGGCTACGGAGTGACTAACGCGTGGGGGCGTCCACGGCGTGGGGGCGTTGGACAAAAGGATGATTCACCGCCAGGGCGGAATGGAGTGGGATGTCTCGGGGGTTTCGTCACCCTGCTCGGAACGGCATGCAATGTAAAACTCATGAGTTGTTTACTTCTGGGATTTTCCATTTAACATTTTCAGACCGCGGTTGACCACAGGTAACCAAAACCATGGAGAGTGGAGCCACGGAAGGGGGCGGACCACCGCACGCACCGCTGGTGAAAGCACAGGGAACAGAAACTCTTACACGCTGCCCACGGGCCGAAGAACCCGTCCACCTCTGCGGATGGCAAGAAGTAGCAGATCACATACCTGCTGGCTAGCATTCCACTTCGAGGAATTTATCACTTTTGGACAAAAATGAAGTACCGTGTTTTGCTGTGTATAATGGGCACTTTTCTGCCTGATTTCTTGAGGGAAAAATAAGGATGTGCGTTATACATGGGTGTAATGATTACGCATCACGGGTATAATAATGGGTATAATAACCCCATGTATAATGCGCAGAAAATGGTGGGTGTGCATCATACGTGGCAAAATACGGTCTGTCCAAGGCTCTTCATCGCAGCATTGTTCGAAGAGATTGGAAACCCCCAAAACGTCCGCGAACAAAGGATTAACTACACGCGGGCGCGCAGGCGATGGACTGCCAGACTGGGCGACCACCTGTCTGCCGACGGGCTCCCAGGTACACTCGGAGGTGGAAAACATGAGACGCAGAACAGTGCGGGCCAGCGCGTGTGCGACCACTTCTGTCAGCGGGGGAAGAAGGAGCCGGTGAGAGCTGCAGGTGCGGTTTAGGCCTCACCCCCCTGCGACGAGGAAGGAGCTGCGGTGGGGACCGGAGAGGGGGAGGGTGGGGAAGGGAAGTCCTTTCCAGGCCCGAGGGGACGCAGCTAAACAGAACTGGTGGTGTCTGGGTCATCTCCCAGGGAGGACGAATGGCCCCTCCCAGGGCCCTCGCTCCAGGCTGCGGCCTCTACTCTCCTTAAGTCCAGGGGAGAGAAAGCTCGCCTCCACGAGGAGAGACATTAGCTTTGCCACAAGTGTCTTCCTCTTTTCTGATTTTGGAGAAAAGCTACACCTTTCCTTCCAGGAAAGGGGAAGCAAGTTGCGAAACAGCGGCCTCTGAGGTCTGCCAAGGCGCTGTCCTGGCTGCCGAGAGGGGCTGACGGGCCCCTGTCCCGGATTCAGCCCGCGGGGGCTGCAAGAACTTTCTCCCATGTCTTACCTAGCTCCAGGAGAGCGGTTCTTAGCTGTGGTTGAACAAGGAAGGGTGATCTGGGAGCTTTAAAAAATCCCACTGCCCAGGTAGCAGCTGAGGCTGGCTGAATAGAGAGCTTGCCGGGTGGGCACCCTTGTGTTTGAAAGCTCCCCGGAGGATTCCAGGGCGCAGCCAGCCTTGGGGATCTCAGTCTAAGTGTGTGGTTCCCATACATGCCTCTTTATTTACGGTTTGCAGATCCAGTCCTGGTTAAAAGCTGGGTAGGTGCTCCTGATGTCACAGTGTTTAAATGAGGCCATGTCAGCGGGGCCCAGGGGAAAGATGAGTAGGGCAAAGGGCGATCACCAGCCCGAAACACTTCTGAGTTAGCCTGCCTTCCACTGCCTCCCCATGGAATAGCTGTTCGCACCTGGCATAGGCCCCCAATCTTGTTCCCAGGGGTCAGTACAGTTCCACCTGCACCTCCCTTCTTGCTTCGTTGGTGCCCGATCTTTGCATGGGCCCAGACTCCTGCTAGGGCTGCTGGAACAAAATAGCATGTACTGGGCGGCCTAAACAACAGGCAGTTGTTTCTCTTGGCTCTGGAGGCTGGGAAGTTCAGCACCAGGGAGCCAGCATGGTAGGGCCCTGTTGAGAGCCCTCTTCCTGGTTTGCACCTTCTCACGATACCCTCACCTGGTGGAGAGAAGAAACTCTGGGTCTCTTCCTTTTCATATAAAGGTGCTAATCCCATCACGGGGGCTCCACCTCAGAACTTCATCTACCCCTAATTATACTGCAAATGTCCCACCTCTGATACCATCACAAACAGGGATTGGGGGTCTCAACACATAAATCTGGCTGGGGCACAAACACTCAGTCCACAGCAGCACGATCATCTTGTTCTGCCCCAAGTTTCCTCATCCTTGCAGAGGAGTTAACAGTACCTAATTCACAGCCTGGCTCTGAGGGCTGAGAGATACACAGCTTGGGAAATGCCTAATGTAAGTCCTGGCTCACAGCTGGAAACAACATGTCAGAGCCACTGGTGTTATTGTCATTCATATATGTTGTGTTTTTGTTGTCAGTTCCAAATTGTGAGAATTGGCATTGTGATTTCATTTCTTAGTAGTTATTTTACCTGTGGCTCATGTCCTAGAATTTCTTTTAATTACCATATGCCTAAAAATATACATACACATATATATATTTTTCCCTCACTTGTGAATGAATAATAGTTTAGCTGGGTATAGAAATCCATGTTGATTAGTAACTTTTTCTCAGCACTTTGCAGGGTTCCTCCCTGTTTTCTGGCATCTTTTGCTGATGTTGTTGCTACCAACAGTTTTTCTTTTTTTTTTATACATAGTCTTATTTTCTTGGGTATGATTTTTTTTCTTTATCTTTACATGTTTTTCAGTTTTACTCTGAGATGTGGGGACCTAGATACATCATAGTGAACATACAAGTTCCTATGTGTCCATATCTGGAGTTCTTAGTGAATTCTAACTTTAATACCGGAACACTTTGGGTATGATCTCTTTGAACATAACTTCTCTGTCATTTCTTCTATTCTTTTCTTCTGGAATTCCTATTAGCTGTATGTTGGTGCCTGCCAGTCTACTTTCTATGCCTCTTAACTGCTCTTTTATATTTTTAAAAATACATTTCCACCTTGACTGGGTGGCTCAGTTGGTTAGAGCATCATCCCAATAAGCCAAGGTTGTGAGTTCAATCCTCTGTCAGGGCACATACACGAATCAAGCAATGAATGCATAAATAAGTGGGCTAACAAATTGATCTCTCCCTCTCTCTCTCCGCTCCCTCCCTTCCTCCATCCCTTCCCCCACCCCTCAAAATCAATAAACATGAAAAAATTCCTCTCTTTTTGCTGCATTATGGGTGATTTCTTCAGTACTGCCTTGTAATTAAAGAATCTCTCACTATGACTTCATAACATTTATATAATTCTCCTAAGTTTGGGTATTTCAATGCCTGTATTTTTCATTTTAATTGGTTCTTTTTCATAACTTGCTTTTGTTTAATTTTGCCTATTTGTTGTTTCATAATTTATGTTTTTATATATGGTTGTTATTATCCCTTTATATCTTTGAAGATCCTACACATTTCTTCACAGCACTCATTACTTCTTGGCACATGATATAATTTTAAAAATTGTCTCTCTCTCCCACTAGAATGTAAGTTCATCCCTCTGGAAATTAGAGTTGAAAATTCAATTGTCTGTTTCATTCCACTAGAATATTAATGAGGGCAGTCACTTTATTCTGATTATTATTGTATCCTCAGCACCTAAAACAGTAAACAGTACCTAGAACATCGTAGGTGCTTAAAATATTTGCTGAATAAATAATGAGTTCTTACTTTAAAATTCAATAGCATATTGTCCTACTATTTTCACTTCCTCTGCTGTGAATTCACTTCCTGCCATTGCATTTTTTTTTTTAATTGTAACTGACTTTCTTAGCCCTTCTCTTTGGGGAGTTATTATTAGTAATTTTCATCTATCTTGTGCTCACCCCCTCTCAACACAGTGGTTTCGCAGTTGCTTCCTCCTGGCCTCCTCAGCCCCCAGGTCAGGGCCAGATTCTGCACCATCAGCTCAGGTTCCCGTGCTGTCATGATTGGGGGAATTCCTGACCCTGTCGCTGGGCCAGGGGCCAGATTTCTCCTCCTTTGGACAGTAAAAAGCTTTGTAGAAACCTCAGCCCCAGAAGCGGTTTGTTAGGCATTTTACACCCCTGGTTCTTGAGTATGGGAGACCCAGCCCCTGGATTGGGGACCCTCCTCATGTGGTATTTGTCTCCACCCAGGAGAGAAGCCCCTTATCCCCTCTGCCTGCTTCCTGGCCAGGAGCCCCACAGTGGCCACCAGCTTATGGCCTGTGCCTCCGCTGTTCTGATTCTCAGAGATGCTGACCTGTATGAGCAAGGCTTTGACTTTTAATTTTTCTGTTTGGTCTGTTAGTGTTATGTGGGTGGAGCAGAGGAGGCTCTAAAGCACGAATTTATAGACCATTGTGCCTTTCAGTCCTGCAATTACTACTCTTTTTGACTCCCCATCAAACCTATGGTAACACCAGGCCCGCAAGGTTTGTACTCTTGAAAGTTGGGGAAGCTGAGACTGGAGAAGCCACTGAAGCGCCCCTCGCTCCGCCTCCGCCTCCGCATCTCACAGAAGGAGAAACCGAGGCCGAGGGACTTGCTTGGGGCAGCACATTTTGTTAGCAGCAGAACCAGGCAGGCAAACCTAACACCTACCTGCCTTTGAACACGATTTCTGGCAAAGGCTTTCCTCTGTCTGAGCCTCACTCACAGTTTAAGAGCCAGCTCAGGCTCCCCCGGTCCTCTGTGGGCTCTCCGTCCTCCAGAGGCCTGTGGCACTAAAGAGCGAGGGAAAGTGGATCAGCTCTAATAATCACCCCGTGCCTCCCTCGCAAGGGCTCCGCCAGTGGGGGCTTAGTTAGGGTTTGTGTGAGAGCTCGCATTTTGTATGCGCCACTGCCCCCTAGTGGACATCAGATGAATAATCTGGAACAGCAAGTAAAGTCGCCCAAGACCAGTTTGCCCTGAACACATTAAGGTTCCCATAGTCATAGCTTCCCTGCTCTGCATGGAAACATAAATTCAAGGCCTACTTATTTGGTATTCCAATGTCAAATGTATAAGATGGATGTGAATATAGTCTTAGCAATAATTAGTAACAAACTCCTACCCAATTGAGGTTAGGCTTTGCTGCCATACCCTTGGAAGATGGCATTGCAATTGTTCGTGGCTGGTTTTAAATGCAGATAGTTTTCATGGGAGTTGATGAAATACTGAAAGAGAAGCCGCGGTTTTATAGAAACCTGTCTTCCGGTCTTTATAACAGGCGGTCTCTGAAGTGAGGCTGCGCAGGTCTGTCTCACTGCGCGTGGCGGGGGCAGGAGCCTCTTTTTTTGGGAACTGGGGCTTTCCCGTTTTTGCGCGGGTCGGGGGGGCGGGCGGCCCACACACACGCGAGGCAGGTCTACTTGAAGTAGCTCCGAACTGATCGACGTCTCTCGTTGACTCACCTGTGTGCCTGGTGAGTCCTAGCAGGTCACAGCCCTATCCCAGGCTCTGAGGCTGACCCTCAGAGTACCCTTTAAACACGGCGTCTGGGCACCCCGCGTGTGCCTGCAAGCCCTTAACTCTCTGCTCAGCCACTCACCAGGGTACTCGTTAACAGTTGTTTCTTTTTCAAACATAACCTTTATGCTCAAGTCAGAATGTGGAAAAGATGTTAGCAAATTGAAGTTTTGTACATCAAATAATTTCGATTGCCCAGGGTCCCAACTATTTAAGACATCCTGTGGCAAGTTCTTTTGTAAATTGAGTCATCAGCCTTCTATCTGTTTGAAAAATTCAAGCTTTAATGTATTATCTTGCCCGGAGGGGGATGAGGTCACTCACATTAAAAAGTAAAACGAGACGCCAAGGGAAGGCGGTGTCTACTGCTACCCTCCACGTTTAAATAGTGTGGGAAGTAATCACAATTATCCAGCAAGCAATTACACTCGGTATTAATGAAGGGACCCGAGTCAAAAACTGTGCCCAGGGGGAGGCTCTGCCTGGAAGTCGGGGCTAATGGCCCGGCCTTTGTTTTAATGGATTTTCAATGAGGTGTGAAGACGGCGGTTCAGTAAGGGCGAGGTTTTACGATGCAGCTAAATGAGCACAATTAGTGGCTCGCCATTAGTCCCCTGGCCTTGTTTCTGTTTTTATTTCTTTACAGTCCTGGCGAACTGATTTCTTGAATGTGTATTGATTGATTTACATTTAACACAATTCATCGAGCCTTTTGTTAACTCAGGAAAGGGCCAGTTTTGGCTGCCTTAGAGGGAGGGGCACTAACAAAGTCCTGGCTCTAAAGGTGCACCGTTTGTCTCCCCACCTGCCCGTTCCTGCTCTCCGGCCCTCTAGACACCCAGCCCCCACAGCCCGTCCTCTGGAATAACCAGGCAGCTCATTTCACCCGAGGCCGAGGCTCAGAGGCTTGTACAAGGTCACCCACGAGGCAGAATGTGGGGTGAGAACAGTCGTGACTGAGGGCTCGCACGTGCTTTCCTCACATTATCTCAGGACCTCCCCAGCCCCCACCAACCTGGGGATTAGTTCCTGAGCAATTATACTAGTAATCGGATGGGAAGAGGGGGCTTTTTCTCTCACAGCACTTTTTCTGTCTCCTTGGTTTCTCAAGGCAGGGCCACATGAAGGACACACACAGCTACAGCGTGTGCGGCCACCAGAGAAGCAGAAGGGCTTAGACGTGCTTGCCTTCGGGGAGTGGGGCCGCAGAGGGGAGAGGGTACCCAGGTGGACCCCTGTGCCGCTGCTGCGTGGGGTTTGGCTCCAGGTCCCTGAGAGTGTGGGGTTGGGAAGGGAAAGGGCGGAGCAAGGGGGCCTGAAGCCTGAGGACGTTAGATGTCCATCCCTTCTATTTGTTGGAGGGTACAACCGACCACAGCTACTCTTCACTGAGCCTCTCCCTGCGCAGGCCCATTGACGGGCCAGGAGCCACAGTGATGAAAACGGTTCCCTTCCAGCAACACAGGCACTTCCTGCCGTTTCATCCACAGTAGCGATGGGTACAAGCCGCGCACGTGCCTAGCCGCTGACGGAGGATGAGCAACTGCTGTATCCACACAAGGCAACAGCCTTCGCTGCTAAAGGACTGAGTGCGGCTCTCTGCTACAATGTGGCTAACCCCAAAGCACTTTATGCTGAGTGAGAGAAGTCCCACACGAAAGCCTAAGACTGCCTGCGTGATTCCGTTTATGTGAAATGTCCAGAATAGGCGCGTCCGTGGAGATAAAGCACTTCCCTGATTGCCAGGGGCTGGAGCTGGGAGGAACGGGGAGTGATTGTTTAGTGGGTCCACGGTTTCCTTTTGGGGATGAAAATGTCCCGGAGCTAGGTAGTGGTGACAGTTGTACAACGTTGGGAGTGTTCTCAATGTCACTGAATGGTACATTTGAAAATGGTAAATTTTATGTTACTTTAACACACACACACAGCCCAGAGTCGCTGCCTGATGCATTCAAGAGAGAGGAGACAATTAACAAAGAAATATGTGTCTGAGTGCTATGAAGACAGAGAGGACAGGAGAAGGGGACAGAGAGTGGCAGAGCGATGCCGTTTTGTAGGGTGGTCATGTTATTAAGGAAACTTGGTTTTTCTTGCTGGTGTGGAAAAGAACCATGGATCAGCAAGTCTATTAGTGTGCAGGCAGGGTTTGTTAGTGACGCGTGCTCATGGAAGAGAAGGGGCCTGGCCGAGGCAGGGGAGAAAGGCATAGGCTCGGGGCAGAGCAAGATCAGGGGTGGCAAGAGCATCAGGTCCTTTGTTGTGAGGACTTATATACTTGGCGGGATGGGGGTGCAGGGGTTATGTATTGATTGGCGGGTCAGGGTGGTGCCAGCTTTCCCTGGGGGTTCGTGACTGCCCAAACGTGGGTATATGTTCTTATCTCGCTCCAGACCACCTTGGTTCACCTGTTGTAAAACAGATACGTGACAGGAGGCAGTTAATTAAAGCCGAGGCAGTCACCCAGAGTATTTCTGGGCTCTTTCTGTAAGCACTAGGGGTCCCCTGTGAAACAGAGAGTGACCAGAGGCAGGCAGTTCACCAAAGCTGTTTTGTGCGCCTTCTTCTTTGGGCGCTGGGGCCCCCCTCCCCCCTCCTCCTCCCGCATCTTCTGATTTCTCCGGAACAGAACAGTCGCAGTTGGCCTTTCTGGGCAGGACGAGAGGGAGCGAGGAGATGGCTGAGAGGAGAAGCTTCCAGGTTAGAGGACAAGGCCTCCAGCAGGAGGGGTGGGGAGTCTGGGAGCCGGTGAGGGGCCGGGGGCTGGGGCTGAGGACAGGGGTCCACAGGAGGGAGGTCAGGGAGAGCAGGCCTGCTGCCCCCAGGAGTGTCCTGTGAGCCAGGGAGCCATACTGGGGGAAACCCCAGGGGTGGGCAGAGGAGTGAGGGGAGGGAGGGAGCATAGCCATGGGCAGCGTGAACTGGGTGGGCGTCTGGGGGGCTCTCCTTCGCTGTGAAGGAGCAGGAATGAGAGTTACCAAACGTGTCTTTCCCGTCTTGCTCACCACGCCGCATGGCCGCGATTCGTCAGAGGTGTAACTAAGTGAGGACTTCTATGGCGTTTTTTGAGTGTAGGGCTGAGGTGCGTTCATTTACTCACTTTTCATGCAGGTTTGTACGGAAGGACATCCTGTATTTCACACAGTAGGTCCCCTGTTGTCCCCCTGCCTGGGCTGCTCTTCACCTGCTTTTTTCTTCCCCATTGCACTTCTCACTGCCCCTCCGGGGTGCCTGCCGCCATCGTGCCTCACTTCTGTGTCAGCCTGGCTAGGCTGCAGGACCCTGTCACTCAGCCAGACACTAGCCTAGTGCTGCTTTGGAAGTTTCATGCAGATGTGGTGAATATCAGCAATCCATTCACTTTACGAAGGATTGCTCCGGATGGCTTGGGTGGGCCTTGTCTAATCAGTTGAAAGGCCTTACCTGCAAAGCTGAAGTTTCCCTGCAGAAGAAGAGACTCTGCCTGCAGACTGCAGCCTGGACGCCCATCTAGGTTTGCGGCCTGCCCGCCTGCCCTACGGGTTTCAGAGGGGCCAGCGCCCACAGTCCCACATGCCGATTCCTTGAGATGAGTGCACACACACACCACATGTGTGTGTACACACACACACACACACGCACACTACATGCAAGCGTTTGTATCTCCCACTGGTTCTGTTTGTCGGGAAAACCTGGCAAATGCGCAGCCTCTGAGGACAGGGTCTGACCCGTTTCATTCTTGGCAGTGTGCCCAGTGCCCAGGATGGTCCTGGCCATAGTAAGTGACCAGTCCGTATTGTCCAATGGATACTTCTTCACAATTCTTGTTTATTTGTGTGGTAGTTGGCCTGGTCTGAAAATCACACCAGAAAGGGGGAGAGAGAGGGAGAGAGAGAGAGAGAGAGGGGGAGAGAGAGAGAGGAAAAAGAGGCACGATAGTCTGACAGGATCTGGGGAGGCTGGGGGTTCCTGGTGGGGCCCAGCGCCGTGAGCCCTGCTGCTGAGTGTGTGTGGGCTGCTGAGAAAAGCTGTGTCAGTGAGGAAGGTGCAGACTGAAACTCAAGTTTAGGTTCTCCTGGTAACATGTCCACCTGCAAGTCTGTGCAGCTGGGGCAATTCCTGTTGCTAGCAGACCAGTGACCCCCCATTTCCAGCCCCTGAAGGTGACTGCGGTGGTTTTAGGGTGGTGATGAAGGTGGGTGTTGCCTTTGGTTCCCCAAGTCATGGTTTTAAAGTGAGCTGTGTCAGGAGGAGCAGTGAGTAGGAGGGAAAGGAGGGAAAAACCACAACCCCGATTTTCATTGGCGTGCTCAGGAACCAGCGGGCAGTGCACAATCTCTCGTTTCAGAGTGTGCTCCAGTGGGGTTGCACTTAGGGCCCGAGTCCGTGGGAGCTGGTGCTGGCACAACCAAGTCCCCACCCACACTGTCTGGCTCTTGGCCACCCCAGGCCATCTGAGTCAGGGCGTAAAGTATGGGGTGCATGGGGGTGGGCCCAGAAACGGAAAGAACCAAGCTGGCATTGGTTGGGGCCCAGAGGGATCTCGGTCTCTAGATTTTTGCGTTCGCTTAATTACCTTCACAGATCATCCCGACCTGGCTCCTCCTTCCAGCTGCTGCTTTGTTGTTCTGGAAGGATGTCAGCCTGGAGGGGATGGCGTGGTGTGGGCGGAGGAGAAGAGAGGAAGAGGGGTGGGCCAGAGCACACTCCCCTCCAGGTTGCCCTTGAAATATGTTTCTCCGGGTGGCAATGACCTCGTGTGGTGTTACCACCTCCCCTTTGCAAAGGGAGAAGCTGACCCAGTAGGGTTGGGCTGTCCCAGTGACAAATCTGATTGCCGCTCTGTCCCATTCTGGGACCACCCTCGCTCTCCCACGTCCGCTGCCCAGGTGAGGTGAGACGTTCGAGGCAGGATTTGACGGTAAAAGTGAGGAGCATTGCTGCAGACCTGCTTTCTAAGAGAAAGCCCTAAAGAAAATAAACTCATGTTCCCGCCCAGAGAACCCTCTGCTTCTGAAGGCAGCAGAAAAAATGCTAGTGTTCACTGAGCTGATTTTACTTTTCCTTTGACCCCTGGGAAGACTGTTTCTGAGCTCCCACGATGGTCGATGGATGGGGCTGGCGGGGACGGGGAGAATTCCCCTGTTTACTCCCTGCGCTAGTTCTTACCACTGGACTCATAATAAAACAGTAAAGCTGATGCAGGTCTGGAGTAACAAGATAAAAACCCATTCAATACACGTGCATGGGAGCATCACAGTACGATGCTCAGGCCACAAAATGCAGCTCATAGAAATGATCAAACCAGGCACCTTCTTGTGTTTCTTAGACAAATCCACCTTTGAGAAATGGACAGGGCAAAGAAAGTTGGTGCTTGTCAGAAAGGAATCTAAGCAAGGTTTGTGCTTAGGCCGTAAATTATTAGTAAAATTAACCAGGGCGTATTTATACAGCTGACCCTTGAACAACTCAGGTTTGAACTGCAGGTATCCACTTATGCCTGGACTTTTTTTTCCGATCGATCCATGCGGTTGAAACATGCATTGTTCTTGGCGGGTGGGAATCCTGTTCACACAGAGCTGAGTTAGGTCCTACGGTGCCCCTAACCCCTGTGTTGTGCAGGGTCAACTTGACAGGCTCCTTAGCTCTGGAGAGTCCTCCCCCAGCAATAAGTCTGTCTCTCCTCCTTAGTCTGTTGCTCTTTAGTGGCTGTCACATGTCACAGCCCAAGGCAAGGTGCCATGATTCTGGGATTCTCCCTTTGCAGTGGTTCTGAGTAGCATCCTGGATAACTGTTTCGTCTTCTTCATCCTCCAAATGTTTCCGGGGACCGTAGTGTTTATCCCACTGCTGTCCTAAAGCGTGAGCCGCGTCCCAAGTTCTGTAGAGTCAGATCCTTAGGGCTGCCTTGATCATGGAAGTTTCCCACACAGAACTTTGTGTTTTGGGGTCTCGACCGCCTGCTCCTATCTCTCCCCTCCAGCGACAGATCTCTGGTCTGAGGAGCTGCTCATCGTCCAGACTGGAGGGTCTCACTCTTTAAGTGAGTGTGTTGGTACCCGCCCACAGTCTCATGATTAGCGAAGTCATTATGGATCAGAAACGTCGAAGAGTGATGGTTTGGGGTCTTCCGAATGCTTTCCTCAGCACCGTTTCACAACCTGTCTGTGAGGGAGGCTGGGCAGGTGTTTATCTTATGCCCCTCTTTCCCAGGTGGGGAAACCCAGGCACAAGCCGGGGGGTGGGATGGGGCATCCCAGGGTCCCAGGGCTGGGATTGGAATCTGCACAGTTCTGGATACCTCCCCCCCACACTCACAGGGAGGGGAGCACTGCCCCTGGCCGCAGGTCTGCAGAGGCCCTGCCTTCGTCCCCTCAACAGCCCAGGGCAAGTGGGGTGTGATAGGCTTGGGACAAGGAAGCCAGGGAGATCAGGGGACAGGAACCCGAGCCCTCAGCCAAATATTCTCCCACAGGAGGAGAAGCCTTTAGGGAGTGAAGAAGGTGGGCAACCCACAGGGAGAAAAGGACCCCGGAGTCCGCTCACTGCTTTCCCGACAGAATTACTTACTTATTCCCTGCGACCAAAGCCCATCAGTCCTTTTGGTGATAGTTTCTTCACCCTCCAACCTTCCCTTCCATTAGCCTTCTCTCTCCCTGTCCCTCTCCACTCTGCTCTGCGGGACGCCTCCGCCGCCGATCCCGAAGGTTGCCACTGGGTGGCGCAGCCGTCCACCATGTGCGGCGCTTGGCCGCTAAGGTGCCTCTTGCTTCCGGCAGCACCCCGTCCCTATCTACCCTCCCTCCTCTATCTACCCTCTCCCCTCCCCTCCCACCAACCAGAGAGGAGGCGAAGTCGCGGGGCCGGGGGCACCTTCCGGGGGTCTGGGGACAGCTCCTGGGTCATGGGGTCAGTGGGGCTGAGCAAGGTTCAGGGTCATTTAAAGAAAGACTAAGGTGAGTGAGTAGGGATGCTGGGGGGTGGAGCAGCGGAGGTTGAGGAGGGATGGGGAGAAGAGGAGTATTCTGGAAACTCTTTATTCCCAGGGGAGGCCTTTCTGGAGTAGAAGGGGCAGGAAAATTGCGTTTAAAGACAGGAGGAGAAAATGTCTCTGCCCACTGATGGAGTGATGGGGGTGGGTGGGGCTTATCTGTTTAACAAACACGAAGCACTGACTGCCAGTGACTTCAACTGACTAACAACTCTTTAGAGATGTTAACTCCTTTAACCCCGCGACCACGTTTTACAGCTGAGTTCACTGAGGAACAGCGTACCCAGCGAGGCAGCGGTGGCAGGGGTTCCACCCAGGCAGTCTGGCTCCCAGCTGCCCTCGGGGTGGGCGTCAGTCCCTCTACCCCTCATTATACAGGGGGAGGTGAAAGGAAGGTGTGCTGGGTGGGCCACAGGCCTGGGCTTGACAACTCTGCACAGTTCAGCTTCGATGTTGTCCTGCTTGCTTCATTCACTCATTCACTCATTCATTCATTCAACAAGTGATATAGGGTTTCTTGTTTGCAAGCATGGTGCTTGGAAATCAGGCCACAATGGTCAACAAAACCAGCCACAGTCCTTGTCCTTGTGGATACAGAGGTTAATCAGTCACACGGTGGTGGTCCCTAGGGTTAGTGTTCTAGAGAGAGGAGCATCACGCTCCCTCGTCAGCTATTCCTCCTGCCCCACTGCTTTTCAGAGGGGATGCTTCGATCCAGAAAAGATTCTGGGTGAGACTGGAGAAAACCTTTGGTTTCAGACCTGGATTTGAATCCAGGCTATCACCTTACTGTGGTGTTTACCAACCTCCATGGCCTGTGTCTTAGTGGATCTCAGGTTCCCTGTGGGATGCTGCTGAATGAGGAGCCAGGAACAGAAGCGTGGCAGCCTGTGTGAACGCGCCCAGCACACCCATGGCGGCATCTCTGTGTGAACTGAGGCATGTGATCATGTCAGTTTCCATGCCTGTCAGATGTGCTGACCGCACCTCCCTCAGAGTGTGGATGTGAGGGCTAAATGACTTACCGCTGTCCCTACCTCATCAAATCCTTAGGAAGGCCTTTCTCATTCTAATTGTTTGGTTTCATGGCTGTTTCTCCAATGAACTATGAATTCCTTAGAAGCAGGGACCATGTCACATTCACTATTGTGTCCCCAGGGTCCAGTACAGGGCATGTAGTAAGTGCTCGATAAATGTGTCCCCTTCCAACCCTAAGATATGTTCCTGTGACAGCAGATCATAAGGCAGATGTTTTGTTAATAACAGCCACTCCTGGGGAGGGCCTCTCCTCTGGGTTTGTGGCTTTTCCTGGGACTCAGGTGAGTCACCCACTCCTCAGCCTGGCCTTTCTCTGTGAGCCTGGGGAGAGTTGACCCACTGACCCCCGTGTGGATCTTTCTGGAGGAGCCATCAGAAATCTGTGGCCAGATTTTAGCTTTCCACAGTCTGTGTACCACGTGCCATGTGAGGTCTGGATGTCTGGAGGACCACCCTGCGTGTCTCCCTTGGGCCACCTGGAACCTGCGCCCAGGCCCCTAGACTTGGAGGCTGGTGAGGATGGGGGCTGGGCAGAGCCACAAAGAGCTCCTTCCAGAAGGCTCCATGGCTCCTCCCCAGCTCTCTCAACGTTTTTGGAATAGGGTGGAGGGAATGCCAAGGTGATGATGTCACCACCCCAGACCTAAAAATCATGCCTATACAGGGGAAAAGGAGCCACTCTGGCCTTCTCCCTGAATCAAACCTATCATCCGCCTGCCTGCCCACCCCATCTCTGATGCGGCTGGAAAGTGTCCCCGTGGACTTCACTGGTGTGAGATGTGCTGTCCCCGAGTCTCCGGGTTCCCTGACACCTCCCTGCCGCCAGCAGTCTCCAACATGGCACTACCCACTGCCGCCCATGAGCTTGAAGCTCCCTCCCCTCCCTGCTTCCCTTCCTGCTTCATAGCTGCCCATCTGTCCCCAGGGTATGTCCCTGCAGTGAGGGGCTGGACAGCATGGTGAGCAGGGAGGAGAGCCACAGGGACTTGGCTCTCTGCAGGAGGCTGCGGTCACCACGTTCTCACTTGGGCCACCGTGTACTTGTGCTCACCAGCGCTGGCTGCTCCACACCACTGCTCAGTGGTGCACACATATACCGCTGCCCAGCTTGGCCCTGGGGGATTCCACACCTCAGGCCCAAAGCCGTCTTCTCCCAGGCAGTCCCTGAGGAAGAGCCCTCTCCCCCATCTCCCTCTTCACCAGGCCTCTTGGCCGGGTATCTTTGAGGCCTCGTGCCCTCCAGAGACTGCATTTCATGGGCTGACGAGTCCTACAGAGACTGCCATCACTGTTGTTTGGCTGTATCCTCTCCTCTCCACACCCATCACCAGTCATTTCTCTGTCAGTTTACACTTGGGGTGAATTCCTAATAGGGTCTCCTGTCTCCTCTACGATCAAGCATGTTCTTCAACATAAACCTACTCACGTGTCCATTCTTTCATTCCTTCCTGACACAAATGCATACTGAGTCCCAGCTACGTGCAGGTACTGATTGAGGTACTGGGGATATGGCCTGGAGCAGGACAGACCAGTCTTGAGTGTCCTTGGGCACCTCTGTCACACGGCCCTGGGTGTTTCCAGGGACAATGGGGTGAGGCGCACATCCCTCAGAGCGGCATTTAGAGCAATTCAGGATTGGCCCAGACTGTTTTTGTAACCCCTTGATTTTCATCTTCTGCCTATGAGCTCAGCTCTGGTCTGGCCAGAACTGTATCAATTGTCCAAATAAACCCAGCAATTTCTTTGTTCTAGAATGTCCTCCTTGGCCAGATTCTGCATCTGCTTCATGGTCCCCAGCTCCAAAGTAATGGCGCTGGCATCCTGCCCTGTGCATCCCATGTGGTTGGTCCTCCCTAAACGGGCACAGAGTGAAATGGGATGGATGGATTGAGGAAGCCAGAAAAGACCCTGTATTTTCAGAACTGAGGAGAGACACCTTGAATTTAGCCTTCTCGAACCACCTGAGGGAGGTTCTGGAGCAAAGTCTTCATTTCCCTTGTCCTCTCGGTAGGATTCTGCTTACCAGAAATGTGAGTCCTGCCTAAGTGTTGGGACTTGTTGATGCTGGAAGCCAACTTGCTGTGTCCCAAAAACCTTGCGAAGGGTTGGAAATCTGCATCGTGAACAGTATGAGATGAAGGCCCATAGTTTAAACAAAAATTTTGAATATCTCCTCTCTCTACTGGCTTCAATGAAAAACAAAGAAAATAGTATAAAAACTATTATTAAAAGTCAAGAACCAAACAATAAAAAGTGAGAGAAGGACGCCCTGGCTGGTGTGACTCAGTGGACTGAGCACTGGCCTGCAAACCAAAGGGTTGCAGGTTCAATTCCCAGTCAGGGCACATGCCTGGGTTGCGGGCTGGGTCCCCAGTAGGGGGTGTGTGAGTGGCAACCACACATTGATGTTTCTCTTCCTCTTTTTCCCTCCCTTCTCCTCTCTCTAAAAATAAATAAATAAAATCTTTATTAAAAAAAAAGTGAGAGAAGAAGGAAAATCATTGAAACTGTGCCCCTGGCTTAGAAACTTCATCAGTGGATCTCAGACGCCCAAGCTTAAATACTAGCTCCACTCGTGTGGGACCTTGACTGGTGACTGACCCTTAAAGGTTGTTCTGACAACCAAGTGAGACCATTCACGTAAACCAGCTTCGAGCAGAGCCCTGGCGATGCATGCTCAGTGAGCGCTGGCGAGACCCCAACCAGGCTCTTCATAGCAGCCTCGACAGGGGGAGCACAGTTCCTTACTCAGGACAGGCCACCGTCGCCCGAGTGCTGTTCTGACATCCAAAACGCTGAGAGCCCAAAGCTTTTCTATTTGTCTGCAAGAAACTAATCTGGTGGCAACACGTGACCTGAGCGGACACTGGCCTGCTCACAGTCTCTATGAATCTCACCCAGTGTCAGTTTTCTGTTCACACGCACGGCTCTCTGCAGAGCTGGTAGGCCGTTGAGTTGGGAGGCGCTAGCTTGCCCCGGCCTTCAGGGAGAATTACACAGTATGAGGAATCTGCCCTCTAATCTCTCAAAAACTTAAAAAATTCTAAATTCTGAAGTGCCTCGAGCTCCAAGGGTTTCAGATGTGGGATTTCAGACCTGTTTTAAGAAGTTCTTCCGAAGAAATAATGTCCTTGAGTTCAGGGACTTATCACGGTCTTGAGTAATGTGATAATCGCTCACATTCATTCACCCAACAAACACTTCCAGCAGTTTTAAAAATAATGCAGAGCCTTCGTGTTTTCAGTGGCTGGGGAGCTACTGTGAAGGCCCGTGATAGCAAGTGGTGGAGTGTGTACTGATGAGCAAGGTCTCTGTCTTGTTTCGTCACTTTTTTAATGGAAGGAAGCACTAGAGGGCTCCTCTCTGCTCTCACTACTCTTGGCCTTCAGGGTCTTTGTGGGATAACATCAGGGTCACCTAAACGCAAGCACTGCGGCACTGTGACAGCCAGTCTGTCACAGGAAGCGGCGACTAAGTGACTGGTGGGTGGGCAGCATCGACAGCACGACTGTCCTGGGCAAAGGGGCGATTCACATCCCAGTGGGACAAATCGTAAGGGGGCAAAGTTTCGTCACACCACTCAGAACGGTGCACAACATAAAGCTTATGCACTGTTTGTTTCTGGAAGTTTCTGCTTAATATTCTGAACTGTGGGTAACTGAAACTGTAACTGGAAAGCAAAATCACGGGCGAGGGGGTACAACTGCAGTTGAAAAATGTAGATCTTATTTAAAATCTAGACCATCGCCACAATTGATGACCATTTGGCAAGAGTTGGCTTGGATATTCTTGCAGCACCTGGACTGGATTTAGAAAGGCATTGCTGATAATCAATACTGGAAGTGGCACAATTGGAGTAATTACAGAACAAGCATCATCTGCCGCCCTGGGCTTTAGTTTCCTCCCATGGAGTGAGGACGATGCCAGCAACATTCACTGAGCACTTGCCGGGTGCCAGGCAAAGTCCCGAAAGCTTTACGTATTACTTACATAACTCACTTAATTCTCACACCAGCCTTATAAGCTATAACATCCCCATTTTACAGACGAGGAAATGGAGGCACAGAGAGGTTAAATAACTCACCCAAGGCTATCCAGCTAGGAACGGGTGGGCCTGAGATTTGAACCTAGGCAGTCTGGCTCCAGAGCACAGGCTCTAATAATGGCTCCTCCTCCTCCCGACTCCCCTTTCTTTTTCTTAACCATTGAAATGCTAGTTACTAACCAGTCAAATCCATCCCTCTAAATAGCCCCACTAGGTCATTAGTTTAGCTAACTGGGAAGTTAAGTGGTTTAGTTGCCTGCTCTTCATCTGTCCACTCATCCATCCACCCATCTATCTGCCTATCCATTTGTCCATTTGTCCATCTGCTCATCCATCCATCCATCCAAGATGAATGCAGTGTAAATAGTTATAGGGGTACCACTTACCAGTTACTGGCTTCTAACCTCTCTGAACATCAGCTCGTTCTCCAGTGTGCAATGGCATCGTAATAGGTACCTGCAGACCGCCTGTGAGTGTTCAATGAGCTGTTTTCTGTATAATCTCTGGCCTGGAGTTCATGTCACTCTGTGAACTGGAAAGAGACATAATTACATTGACAACAATTCTGTAACTGGTAGAACTACGGATTTTACTAGTGTTTCCACCTTCACATTTCTTCTATGTTAGTTATATTTTAATTTCAGAAAATGTAATTGTGCTGCTGCTGGTCTCCCGCCATTGGACTGACAGAGGGCCCGATGTCCACCTTGGCCACCGGCCTCCTGTAATGGAGGGGCCATCTGCCTGTCAGCTGGCGGGGACTTGGGCACAGTGGGGTGGCCTAGTCTCCTTCCCTTCCTGAGCTCCCTGTTGACAAGTTGGGCTGCTTCTCCCTGGAAGAGGAAGATGGAAGGCTCTGGAAGGGGGCTGGCTCTTCCTCCTCCAGGGAGGTAGTGGAGGGGAGAGCGTGGGGGAAGACGGGTTGGACTGGCCCTGACGGAAACTGGAATATGTATTAATTCCTAGAGAGTGTTCCAACAGCAAGGCCAAGGGCAACGTTTGGAAATTTCTAGTCTCTTGTGCTTCTGATCCTGGACGTGGTGAGGAGTGGAGGCAGACAGCCTTTTGCCAGAGGGAGCTTGGCACTCAGTCTCCGGCCATCTGGGTTGTGAGTGCTGTGTGTGTGTCTTTCCACACACAGACTCTCTGGCCCGATGTCAGAAAGTCTCCAAGCGGGGGCAGGGCTCCCATCCTGATACTTTCTACAAATGCACAAAAGATTACAATTCAGAAGAAGTTTGTTTGCCTGACAGCTGTGAGCCAGGCGATACACTTTTTAAAAGGCAGCCCGTATTTCACAATCATCCACAGTAAAGGCACAAACCAAAATATGAGACAAACCAACCGACCTCGGGCCTAAGACATCTGCTGCAGGCACCTCTCTGGGGCCCTAGGAAGGGGCCGATGTTTCTGGACCACTCTCCTCAGTCAGGGAACAGGAGGGGGTGTAGTGAGCTACAGTGCCATCAACAACCCATCGCGGGGGACCACCAGCTTGTGGCCCACCACCCAGGCTGAGGGGAAAACTTGGCCGGCCTCTATAGAAGCCACACCCATGGGAGGGCGTTTGTGCAGTGGAGCTCAATGAAGGGGCCCTTCCGAGAACTCAGAGGCAGGGGCCTCCCCAGATTCCGTGTGGGCCCCACGTGGAGCGTCTGGACCATGATCTCAGCTGGAGAGGGGCGGCCTGTTGCTCCTGGAGTCTGAGGAGCAGAGAGCACGGGGTAGGAATAAGTCATGTGCCTGCTCTTGTGAACAGCAAGGCTCATGAAGGATTTGACCTTGAAAGTGTAGCTGTAGAAGGAACTCGCAACTACCGGACAAGCACTTGTTGATCATCAAGGCCTCCTGACTAACGCTGACGACCGCACGATTCTCTTACTCAGCGAATCCCTGCCGAGCACTCACTCACCTGTGGCAGGTGCTGTCTGGGTGCTGGCGATACCACGGTGCACACACAGAACCAAGACTGTCACCACTGAGTCTGCCTCCTGGTGGGGAGACACAGATCATAAGTAAGGAAAATGCATGGCGTGTTGGCTGGAGATAGGTCTCTGGGGTACAAAGGGGACAGGGGAGGGATGTTGGAGGAAAGGCTGTGCAGTTTCAGTGGAGTGGCTTATCCAGGCCTCCCTGGGAAGGTGATAGTAAAATGAAGAGCTGAAGGAGATGAGGGAGAGAGCCTTGGGGGTATCTAGGGAAAGACTGGGTCAGGCTGAGGAAATGGCAAGTGCAAAGGCCCTGGGGCAGGGGAGGCCAGTCGGGCAAGAACAGAGGGTCCAAAGGGAAACTGGTTGGAGGTGACACAGAGAAAGAGGCGGGTCCTGCAGGGCTTATAAGTCACTTGTTTTTTTCTCGATGAGAGAACGGAAGTCATTGGACTCTTTCTGGCAGAGGAGTGACTTAGGCTTTGGCAGGGTCACTTCCCCTGTGATGTGGAAGAGAGGCTGACATAGTGTTCGGCCCCTGCTATTGGGAGGGTGGGCAGAGAGTGCCCAGGAGTGGTAGAGGAGGGCATCTTCAAAGTGGATGTGAGCGGGGAGCTTGCTCATAGCTGAGCCTGTCTGAGGGTACCTGGTGGGGAGGGTGGGTGAGGAAACAGCAAGAGGAATTCACAAACACCTTGTGACAAAAGTGAAGAGAGAAAGCTGCGGTGTGCTGAGTGCAGCTCCATCTATGCGCAGTTGCACACGTGTGTGTGTGTGTGTGTGTGTGTGTGTGTGCATGTGACGGTGTGCGGGGTGGGGTCATTGAAAGCAGTTCAGCTAGGTGGCAGGCCATCCCGACATACTCCCAATACAGTTCCATGTTGCTAAAAATGTTTTATAACCAGATATCATTTATATAACCACGAGAAAGATCCGAGAGAGCTGTTTCCACTGTGGAATCATAAGGAGAACCAATGTGATTACTGAAGACCCTGGGGTGCGTCCTGTTAGTACATTCACGTTCTCAGGTAGGTCCCTGAATAAACAACCTCCATCTGGGGTGTGACTGCCTGAATGAGGATGCTGAGGACTTCCCCTTCCGTCGGTGGGACGGCTCAGTTCACATCGGCTTAGCTGCGGCAGGATTCACTGCGATTGTTCTGGGTGAAGGGAAGCACGCAGCTGCAGAGCAGCTCGGTCTGTGATGAGTTCAGGAGCAGCCCTGCGGCTGTCACTGCAAGTTCACCACTGTCCAGAGGTGCGACACTCAGCAAGGGGACTGAATTGGAGATTTAGGGCCCCACTTCAACGGGCGCCTGATTCAAAGCGAAGGAACAACAAAAGCAGCAGCAGCCGCCACCGCCCAGACATTCTGGGCCTCCAGCGACACTTGGTGCCTGGCCTGCAGCTGCTTTCAAGGAACAAGAGCCAGGAGGAGGCGGGTTTGGGCCCCCCCCCCCCACAACCCCACCATCTGACCTCCGCTTCCCTGCAGAATTCCCGCACATGAATAATTAACCCTCCAACAGGCCGAGGAACCCATCTTCAGCAAGCAGAGATGTCATGAAAATTTAAAGACCTGAGCTGCAGCGGTGCCGTGGGTTGTTCTAATGGTGGCTTAGACACCTTTGAAAGCCCAAAGCCTCGGGGTCTCCCTCGGAGGCCGTTGCACCGTCTGACCCGGTTTCTTGGACTCTGGAGCCTGGGGCGTCCCACTTCCTGGGAGTCTGCACAGGGGCTGGAGGCTGGTGCCTGAGGGCGAGGCTGCCCTGAGTCCCTTTGCCTGGTACCTGTGGGTGGGTTACAGGTACCCCCAAAGCAGTGGCTCCCCACTGTGGGTTACCAAGGCAACACCCGCTGCTCCCAGGCCAGGGAAGAAGGCAGCGCTGACAGAGTAGGATTCACAAGCTGCCTTTCCAGAGGGATCTGGGCTAAAAATACCACACCGCTGGCACTTGCAGGGCGCCAGGAGCATCCGCCTGCATGTCAAGCCCCAGTGGGGTTCCGATGCTGGATGCTCGGGCAGGCACTGCTGGGGGTGAGGAGGGCAGGCACTTGAGAAAACCCTGGATGACCCGAGTGGCCCTGGTTTGCAGGGGTGAGGCAGGGCTGGTGCGAAGACGAGGGCAGCCGCTTTCCTGGCAGACACAGGGCCGGCTTAGCTGCCCGCACCAGAAGTCTTAGCTTGCTCACTCTGGGCAGGCTACCTAGAACAATAAAGCCCTGGTGGCTTCTGAGGGCACTGGAGTCAGGGACAAAATGCTCTCAGGCCTGTCCACCCCACTTTTCTGAGTGGCTGTGGAGGGCGGAGGGAGGGGCCCTCCCAGGTTCACTGCCAGCCTGGGCCTGGGCCTGGGCCAGGACCACCCCAGGATTGGCTGACCCTGTGGTTTGCCGCTGCCCTCCTTCCCTTCCATGCTGTGGGGACACGCACCCAGGCAGAGAATGCGCTCACACCCCTGCTGTTCCCAGGCTGCAGCCTGTGCTGCCGAAGGCAGTGCTCCTCTGGGTCTGTGTGTAAGACAGGAGCGCTGAGGGTGCTTTGCTGTGAGTGTCCCCAAAATGCTGTGGGCGCCAGCATGTCCCCAGATTCTGACCTGCAGAATCTCCACCTGTGAGAACCTCCAGGGCAGGCCATTGAGGCCAACCCCTGTGCCCAGTGGGAGGGAGATGGGGACTCCAGGTCGTGAGTGAAGGATCACACACCTGGTGACAGGCCGCTCCCAGCAGGCTCAGAAGACTGCCTGGCTGTCAGAGGGCCAACCATGGACAGCTCACGCACTTGCTTCCATATCCCAAGAGGCATTTAAAAGTCCAGAATCCTGGACCCCTCCTGTGACATCCTGAACTGGAGCCGTCATAGGGCAATAGGTTGCAAAAGCTAACAGGAGATTGGATGCATGACTTTGACTTGTAACCACTGTCCTTGAGCCTTCAGTGGGTGGCTGGGCATGGGAGAGATGCCTCCCCAAACCAGTGTGATCCAAACATCTCTCTACTTTCAGTATGATGCACCCTTTGCAAACCTGGCCTACCATCATTCATTCTTCAACAAATATTTACTGAGTCTCTTCGGTGTTTCCATAACGGCCTCTTTTTTTCTCTTCTGGCTGGACAGACAGATGGCCCATGACAGGCTCTGCTTCGTGCCTCCGAGGCTGTACCACTGAATTAGAGAACTCTCCAGTGGCTCAGGGTTCACCAGGTCGCTTTCCTTACATGGTTACAGAGCTGCTAATGTGTTCTTAATGAGCTGCCATTTACTTATGCAAATAGCAGGGCAAATAGCAGATGCCAGGGGATGAGGCCTCAGCAGAGAGGCCTGCTTCTGCAAATCATTCATGTCTCAACACAGCAGCGGCTGTCTTTCTGGACCTACCCCAGTGTTTCACCTTTAATAGCTGCTGCGAGGCAGTGTGTTCGTGCATGCCTAAGTGCACGCGCGTGTGTGTTTGTGGGTCTCACCAAGCCACCTGGCACGAGGGCATCCCCACTAGCCATAGGTCCGGGTGGAGCCCCAGACTGCTCCCTGCCCACCTCTGCCTTGTGCTTGTTCACAGCTCTGTGAAGACCAGTGATGGTGAGGGCGGGGGCTGTTAATTATGTGGTATAGTGAGCTTCCTAGAGCCAAGCTGTACTGAGACTTTAATTTCTGATCTTCAGGAAAAGCTTTTAGCAAAGGCTCCTTGCATCTTGTCGGAATACAAAAAAAAAAAAAAATTTCTGTCTTCTCTTTCTGCTGTTCTCCCAAGCAGCATCCCTATCACACAAGAGAAGACGCTGCTCAGCGTGTGATGGTGTGAGGTCTCTTCCTTGGCACAAAGGAACGTCTTGCAGGGGCTGTTGACATTCAGTTCCATACCAGGCACCGTCCAAAAAACTGAACAGGCCTCTCTCCTCGTTTCCAAGAGCTCTTGGAACATACACAAGAAAAGCAAAACTCTGGCCAAGCTGGCATGGCATTCTGGGGAGAGTGGACACCCCACTTCTGATGTGCTCCTAGGCCCTCCTGCCCTGGCATCTCACTAGCACTGTTTTGTAGCCGTGCTCCGCTCCGTGTCCTGTAGTAACTGGCTGATGCTGCTTGAGCGGCTCTGGGCTTCCTGCTGAGCACAGGCTCTCCCTTCCTAGCTGGCCTGCCCCAGAGCCTGGGGAACTGCCTGCTGCTGAGCACTCACAGGTGCCGCCAGGTGAGGCTCTTTGTACTGCATCCTACAGGTGCCACACTGGTCGCATGCCCCTTCTGTCCCCTCAGTCCCATGCCTCTCTAGACCCTGACCCAGTGCTGTCTCTTTCTGTGGCTGAGACTTTTCTGCTGTCAACCCAGGCAGCTTCTTCTGGTAACCGAGCCTGGCAGTAACCAGTGGACCCCAGGCAGGGCAGCCAGGAAATAGAGGACAGTTTTGGTCTGTGCCTATTCTCTCCAGCCCAGAAGTCGACCCCTTTCATCAGGAGTGTGTCTCTTGAGTGAGGGAGCAGGCGCCTGCTTCTCCAGGGCAGAGAAGGCTTGTGGTGTGGCAGATGGAGGGGGTGCCGCATGGTAGATGGCAGTGTGGGTTTTAGTTCCGGCTCCCGCTTGCCAGTTGTGAGACGTGAATCACCTTGTCTCACGGGTCTCCGCCAAACGGTCTTGCCTTACCTGGCCCCCATGAGTTGAAAAGAGGAAGAGATAAAGAACAAAGCAAATGGAAAAACCATTTGAGCTAACATTAAGAAATCAGAGGTTTCATGTAAAAGTATGAATGTCTAGAAAAATGAGCATATTTGGCAACATCACTGCCTCTTGGCAGAAACTGGCTGGAGCTCAGTAACTGCTGCTGCTTTTGGGGGGCCCCGCTCTGCAGCGGCCTCCTGATGCCAGGCCAGTTCACTCAGCGGCCTTTTGCATTTGGTCCTCTAGGCATGTGTGTTAATTTCTTAGGGCTGCCACCACGAATCCCTAGAAACCGAGTGACTTAGAACAACAGAAATGTATTCTCTAACAGTTCTGGAGGCCAGAAGTCTGCAATCCAGGGGCTGGCAGGGCCATGCCCTCTCTGAAAACCCCGGGAGAGAATCCTTCCTTGCCTCTTCCTGGCTTCTGGTGGTTGCCAGCAGTGCTTGGTGCTTCTTGACTTGTAGATGCATTGCTCCAATCTGCCTCCATTATTACATGGCCTCCTTCACCCTGCATGTCTATGTGGTTTTAATAGGGACACTCGTCATGGACTGGGCCCACTCTAATCCCATATGGCCACATCTTGTTACATCTGCAAAGACCCTATTTCCAAATAAGGTCTCATTCTGAGATTGACGGTGAACATGAACTTGGGGGGCACTGTCCAACCCAGTATAGCATGTGGGCTAGCAACCTCTGGACCGGCAGTCTTCATGTCCTCCGACTTGCTGTCCTTCTGACCTCCACCCTCAGTTTCCTTGCTGAGTGGCATACTCACTTCTCCCTTACCTCTCTGGATGTGAAGAGGAGGCACCAGAATCTTCTGGGTTTGGTTTGGCCACTTGAAGGGCCACCTTGGGGACAGTCATTGCTCTTCTGGGTGTTTTGTTTCCATGTATCACTGTAGGACATCAGAAGCTACCCTAGGCTGGGGTGAGAGTTTGCTGAGGACAGTCACTTGCAGTCATCAGTGGCACCGTCTTGGAGCAGCTCCTTCCCCAACTTGCCCCAGAGGTCAGTTGTCCTTCCCCTGGGCTCCTGCAGCAATGTGGACATACCTTTGTTCTAGTATGTAACCATGAACTTGCAATGAAGCTTATAGAACTATTTCCCCTCCAGAATCTGAGCTCTATGAGGTCAAGCACTAAGTTTTCATCCAGACATTCAGCTAGGAACATAGTGTGTCCTTAGCAAATGCTTAATGAGGCAATGCTTTAG
The DNA here is from genome assembly GCA_007922815.1 of Macrotus californicus. NCBI lineage: Eukaryota > Metazoa > Chordata > Mammalia > Chiroptera > Phyllostomidae > Macrotus > Macrotus californicus. Next base: position 23,826 of record VMDR010000427.1, on the reverse strand, counting down.
GGAGCTCTATCAACTCTATAGTCAGGGTGTGGTCGCCACCCCGCCTGCCCCCTCCTTCACGCCACTCTGGGCCCAAAGCTGCTGGTTTACTTTCTCGAATGCACCCACTTATGACTCTTCCACGGTCTACTCATCCTTAACCGGTGGGTGATGGAGAAGAGATGGAGATCCGGGCCTTCTCTTGCCTGCCCTTCGCACCACTGGGTCTGACGTTGCATGTGTTTTGGAGTTTCCTTCCCCCTAACCCTTCAGCCCCGTTGAATAGAAACATTTCACTCTGTTTCAGGAGAGGCTACTCCCCATATCCATCACCACAGGTTGGATAATTCCCATGAGCCACCTAATCCTGGCAGATTTCACACCCCTTGTTGAGGTCCTGTATCCCAACGAAACTCAGCTTCCCCATCTGCTATGTCCGTGCTTCACTCTTTAAGGTTTTTCACCCCCCAGTGAGCATCTGTTGAGTTCTGGTCATGGGCCAGCTGACGTTTCTGTTGGGAACGAAGTAGTAAATGAATGAATATGGGCCATTGTCATAGAGTATTATTTGTTTTTGACTGTGATAGGCATTGTAAAAGCCAAACACACAGTCCTATGGCAGTGCCTGCAGGAGACTCTGACTCAGCCGTGAGGGCTGAGGAAGGCTGGCTTTCTTGGAACATGACGTTCGAGCTATGCTTTGAAGGATAACTAGGAGTCTGTTTGGCAGAAGCAGGTGGGGGACAGAGAAGTGTAGGAAGAGGGCACGTGGAGACCTTGAGGTGGGAGAGAGTGACGTCAACAAGGAGCAGGGAGGAGGCCCGTGCATGTCTGGAGGTTGGGGAGTGAAGGGGTGGGGTGGCAACGGGGAGGCAAGGAAGGCGGGCAGGGGCCAGATCACGCTGGGCCTCACTGACCATGTTACCGGGTACTGGGGGCTATGGTAGCGTTTTTAAGCAGGGGAGTGCCCTGTTCCAGTTTGCACTTTTGAGTGCTTGCTCTGGCCGCAGTGTAGAAGGTAGATTAAAGGGAGCTAGCAGAAAATGAGGGGAATAGTAGGAAACTACTGGAATTATCTCAAGCAAGACTCGATCGCTTGGACTGATCGAGGTGGAGGGAGACAGGGGATGTGGATTCGATTTAGGAGGTCAGGTTGACTTAGCAGTGGACTGGATTTAGGGGGTGAGGGAAAAGGAGGTGTCAGGGATGACTTGAGGCTTCCAGTTTATAAAACTGGCTAGTGGTACCTGTCATGGTAAGAACTGATCACCAGCAAAAGCTCACCAGGGGGACTAATTCACCTACCAGGGTATGGGTTAGTCCCATGGGGGTATTAGCATATGTTGTGGCCTCGTGTCCTGCAAGGGTTAAATGCCCTTCCCACAGCGAGCCACTCCCTCAGCCCTTATTACAACAACACATGGGTGGGAAGTGGTAGAACTGAGAGCCGGCTTCAGCCACTCACATGCCCCGTGAACTTGAGACATCACCTAACTTTTTGAGCCTCTACTTTCGACGAGGGGGAGATTCAGCTAGATCAGATGCTGTGGCTGAAATGGCGTCAGAAAGTTAGCTGCATGGTGTTTTATTGTGGTCGCCGTGGCTGCAGTTCCTCAAGGTGCCCTCCGCCGCCCCTAGCAGGAGAGGAGGGGAGGAGGCTTGGCCCAATGACCACGACATCTCTTGATGGGTTTGGCTGTCAGCCTTGTCACCATTTGTGGTCCTGAAGCCATATTTTTATTACATGTGCCACTGTTCTGACGCAAGAATACTGCAGATTCAGTTCCTTGAGACGTTGTGCCAAATCCTTCAGCAAAACTGAAGTCTTGCACATCTGCTCCATTCCTCTTAGTCACTGACTGTGGGGCCTGTCTTTGAGAACACTCTCTGCTGGAGCTCTTCTGCCCTGGCTCAGGAAGCTGCTTCTGCCTGAGGTGCCTTCTCCCCCTCCTTCGAAACAAGTTGTTGTCACTCCATGTTTTGTTCTTGAGTTTGGAGAAATACAGCATCAACATGAGCTGCCGTGGCGACCTGCCTCCAGCATTTTGCAGAGCGGGGCAGGGAATAAACAAACAAATACATTCATATATCCACAGTTACTTCGGGCAGCTGCTTCTGGGGAGAGTCAATACCTGCATATGTTTTCCTCCCAAAACTGGGTCAGGCAGAGCCACACGGGAGATGCCACTTATGGGCACGGGGAGCCCAGCCCAGCTGTTTGAGCTGTGGAGCCATAGGCAGGGTTCTCTGGGCCTCTGGTTCTCCACTTGTAAAATGAAGGCATCTAAGTTGCCCTTTCTGGCTCAGGAGGTCATTCATTTATTCATTCATGCATGCACGCATGCACGCATGCAACAAACATATGTTCTAGGAGCTTAGGGACGCAGTGGTAAAAAAAATCAAACCAGACTCCTGACTCTGACAAACCTAACCCTGGGGCTGCAGGTGGATTGCTCACTCTCTCAGGAAACAGTGGTTGAGCCCTACTCGGTATCCAGTGCTGTACTGGGCGCCGGACAAACTGGGGGGTCGTGTAGGAGTGGGCGCTGCTTTGGGGGAGCTTGCAGTCTGAGAGGGAAGAGGTGATACCAACCAAAGATCCTTATTGTATTATGAGGTGGTGATGAGTGGGATGCTGGGGGGCACACGGTGGGGGACTTGCCCCTGCCCGAGGGTCAGAGAAGGTCTCCTGAGAGGAGGATGCTGAGCTGAGAGGAAGGGGTGGGCAAGAAGGGTTCTCTGGGCTAGGGAAGAGCCTTTGAGAAGCCCTGGAGACTGGGAGAGGGGGGAGGTGGCTGGAGCAGGGAAAGTAGGGGCAGTCTGGCTGGAGGAAGCTGGAATCTAGATGGGGCGGGGGTGGGGGAGGGGACAGTTCTTCAGAGCCTGGTAGGCCTCAGAGTCTGGGGCAGGGACACAGGGCCTCTCAGACCCTTCAGAGAGTGAGGCGCCCCTAGTGGCAGACTCTAGCCTGGGGCATGGCACTCCCAAGTTCAAGGTCCTAACTTCAGCCAACCCAGTTCCTCCTTAGCTTGTACTCAGGCCCCTTCAGTGTTTTCTGGGCCATTGTAAGACCCTTTACATTTGGTCTTCCTGTTAACCTGCTTGCCCATGATTCTTCCTTTTAACCATTTCTTTTTTTTTGAAGAGATGTTTATGGGATTGAGGCCTCCACGACAGTAGGCGATATGAAGGAGGACTTTTATAACTGCATAGTCTTTTTAAAAATAAGTTTGTATATTTTTCTGCACATTTTCTTTGGGGGCCCTGCTGAGGATTTGCCTGGGACCTTAACTTTGGTGACAAGACTGTGTGGGAGCCAGGGGTGGGGGGCTGATCATGAAGGAACCATCCCCAAGCACCAACACCAAGAGGACCCACAAACATGCCCCCCCAGTTTTGGATTAAAGAGCCAATGCCCAACTCTAATAACTCTGCACTTAGGCAACATGGAACACAAAAATCTCAGTTAAAAGTAAAACGTATGGCTTTCCCCCCGAATTCCATCCCCTGGGTTTCCAAGCTTCAGCCAGGCCGGCCACCTTAAAGCTCCTCAATATCCTGAGTTCCCTCCCTCCTCGGGGCCTTGGTACACGCTGTACCTGCCCTTGGAGCACTTTGCCCTTCACACTGTGGCTACCTCCCCTGACTGGTTGCCCCTCACTCACCCATTCCTTCTCCAGAGAAGTCTTCACGGACCCACCCAGGTGAGACTGACTCTCCTATACTCTCCCATCTCTCCCTGTCCCCTTCCTTCCTGGCACTCACTTTACCTTATTGTCACATATTAGTGAAGTAACTCGAGCCATGCCTGCCTCCCCACTAGGTTCTCTGAGAGCAGGGACTGAGTCTGAGAGGTTGTTGTAACTTTAGCTTGGGGCACGATGCCTGGTCCATAGTGAGTGCGCAGTAAACATATGCTAGACGGGCGACCTCTCACGAACCACAATTTCTTACCTGTTTTGGATGTATAGTTGCCACAAGGGAGCTCAAGTGAGCAGAAGCCACGCTCTCCTTTGATAGCTTTCTGGCCCATGCCTTTGGTAAGTGTGGGCTGAGACAAGCCTGTTAGGATGTGTGTTTTAACCATGTTTGACAACTGCTTTGGATAAACGGGAAACGAGTGGACTCTTTGGAGGTAGGGAGCTCAGTACCCTGGGAACAAGACCAGACATTTGGGCAAAGAGCTGGGAGTTTAACTCTGATGTGGCTGAGATGCTCATCAAACATCCAGGCATTCCCCACATAAGCCAGCATCCCTTGTAATCACCCTGGAGCCATGCACCTGGTTCTTTCCAACAGCCGTGATGGGAGCCATTTCCACAGGGAGGTGGGTAAGATGCGCGGGCCTTTTTCTATCTCTCCTCCTTTGCAGTGATGAAGGCCATAGGATATAGTTGCAAAGTAGGGAAGGGTCTCTTGATAGGCACCAGATTTCTAATGAATGAGAAATAAATCTTTGTGATATCAAGTCTTCAAGATGAATTTTGCTGAGATTTCAGGATCTGTCGGCTGCTGTCACATGTCATAGACTGTGCTGGTACTCTTTCATCATATGAAAACTTTTTTCATGATTCTGTTTGCTCAAAAGCAAAACATTTGTTTCCTTGTAAATTCGTGCCTTCAGACCTTTTGGAATTCGTGTTAAGAATTCCAGGCGTCTTACCAATGATTTCCAGACACCATCGCTCCTGCCAACAGTTGGTTGTTCTGGCCTCTTCCCCATCTCCAGGAACAGTGTCTCATGTTAAATGAATGTCTTCTAGGTCCTGGAGGCGTTCCTGAGAGCTTCTATGGGAGGGGTTCTGCTGGACAGATTCCTGGAGGGTCTTGCACACCCTTCAGTCTAACCTCTCCCAGGTGAGCTGGGGTAGACGGCACGGTTGGCTCAGGTCCAGAACTGCTCACATTAGTCAGCAGGCTCGGAGCAGATAACAGCAGCAAACAAAACCAAACCGTCTTTGATAGGGTAGAGGGGGCTCTTTTCTGAGGTGGCTGTGGAGGGACAGCTCCTGAGCTTTGTTCCTTCTTTCTCTTTGCCCCCTAGGAGTCCCTGAGGAGGGATCAGGGACCTGCTGGGGAGGAAGGGGTTTCTGTTGACCCTGTTATTGCTAAAGACAGCCTCTTGCGTGTCTAAGGGTCTGACTAGCTGGCTGAGCTTGGGCAAAGCACTCCAATCTCCGCATCTGTAAAAGCAAACCTCTCTGAGCGGGGGCAGGGGGGTATAGCACTCAGTTTTCAAATCCCTGACCTTCAGGGGTCATAGGGATGGGTAACAGGGGCATAGGACACTGGCCCTCTCTGCCAGAAGAGCCCTGCTTCCCTCCATTGACATATCAGTTTATCTAGCAATTCATACTTTGTTCTGGCTGTCATGAGAGGCTCTGAAGAATGAGGTGAGTGTATTTCCCCTATCATCTTAAGAAGGGAGTCAAACTTCCCCTTTGGGACTTCTAGCCTTCTAGACCAGGGGTTTCTTAACAGCATATTTGAGTTTCAGAACCAAAAAAGGTTATGCGCAGGGAGGACCCCTCTCCTTCAACCTAAGTTTTGTTTGGAGGTGGGCAGTGCTGGAGGAGAGGAGAGAGCCTGGGATCAGAGTGAGCCTTCCTGAGAGGGGCCAGCAGGGGCTAGTGAGCTCGGAGGCCAGTGTCTTGCCCCCGGAGGCGGTGGTCAGTGCTTTTTGGAGGCCAATAATATGGCCTGGAGAGTTGCCGTGGGTGGCTGTCCGTGGTCAAGCATGTCCTGGCGAATGGAATCACCAAAAATGGCCTTTCTGTGTCTGCCTGGACAGCAGGTGTTGGGGGATGGGAGAGGGTCGGGAGGCTGGCCTCCACTGTGTGAGGAGCAATTGTAGTGAGGGGTGAAGGGCAGAGCCCCTCCCCAGGGACTGGAGGGAAGGGCAGGGGGAGAGGATGCTCCAGTGACTGGCTGTTATTGACACTGGACTCCTTGGCTGCTGTGATGAGTGGAGACTTGGCGCTATATTTAACGTACTTCCCAAGGATCAGGAGTGTGAGAGGTGTGGGGACTCCTCTGCTCTGCTGTTGGGCCTTCTAGATTAGGGTTCTTTCGGAGAAAAGGGGACTGAACTGCATGACCTGTGAGATGCTCCCTGGCGGAGACAGTCTATGACACTGCAGTTTCAATGGTGACATAAGGGTGGTAAGTTCTCAGACTGGGGAAGACCCTCTTATGTTCTCTGGGCCAGAGAGACTAGCTGTGGAGACTAGAGTTTCAGCCACGGCTGGGGAGCCAGAAAGGGTCCTCCTATTGACTTGGAGCCCCCATCTTGGAGCACACGTGAGACTTTGGGAGTGGCAGAGCCTGGTGCATGATGGGAGAACCTGGATCCAGCCGAGCTTGAGCCAGCACTGACCTGCTGGTGATGGGAAGCTCTCAGCACATTCATGTGTTAGACCTGCTGGGTCAGTGTTGTCACCACGACTCAAAGACTCAGCTCCTGCACATGAGCCCACTCAGGGGCTCAGCTGGGTTCACATGAGGGACACACCCACAGCAACAGTCCCCCAAATGCATGAATGAGTTGGGGGTGCTCCTAGTCACATCAGTAACTGTCCTCTGTGTCTCACTGGCTGGTGGGGGCCTGGACCTGGGCCTGCTCCACAGGTTTGCTGGCTCTGTCTGTTCTCTTGAGCTTGAATCTGAGTCAGCCTCTTGTCTGCATGTGCTCAGGGGCAGGTTTACCTGGAAGGAGTGAGGCAGAGGCTCCAGGGCCTGGCAGGTGCTAGCAGCTGAGTGTTCCAAGTGGGGCGGGGAGCATCTTTGTAAGCATTTTTGGTGAATTCCCTAAAGAGATCCCCTAGCCTCTAATAGTAACTTGCTCTTTCTTATCTTATTGAAATAAATATGCTCATTCTTACCTAATTTTATGTTAGTTATTTTGCGTTCTTACGGTGGGTGCAAAAATATATGTGACTCTGGATGTGTCTGCAACAATCCCAACTAAGGTGGCAGGGGGAGGGTGGTGTCCAGATTTCCCAGATGCACCCTGTTGGTGTTTTTGTTCGATCCCGTTCCCCTTCGGGAGTGCCTTCCTGATCCTCTCGGCAGCTCCACTGCCTGGGTCCAAGCCAGCCACACCCAAAGCTCTTGTCTAGGCACTACCTGGCGTGATTTCTCCCCACTTCTAATAGTACTGGGCATTTTCTTTACACTCCATTTAATGAGTTCTCATGTGCAAGCTTTGCTTAAAAAAGATTCTGTGTATTTATTTTTAGAGGGAGGGGAAGGGAGGGAGAAAGAGACTGAACCCGCAACCCAGAAATATGCTCTGACCAGGAATCGAACCAGCAACCTTTTGTTCTGTAGGACCACGCCCAGCCAAGTGAGCCACGCCAGCAGGGCACTCAGGTGCGACCTTTGATGCTTCTGTTGTTGTGAGCTGAAATTCCAGACCGAGATTGTTACTTAACTTTTATGTTATCTTGCCAGAAGTCTCCAATGGGGGAGTAAGCTCCTGGAAGACAGGGCTGCCTTCACCAAGAGAACTTCGTGTTTCCCACAGCTCAGCTCACACTCAACTTCCCAACACATTTCTGTTGCTTTATTCGAATAAGAATACCTATCATGTTTTCAGAGTTTTAAAAATTTACTACATTACTCAATTTAAGAAGGCAGGACAGGTATGTATTTTCTCTGCTTTATATAGATGAACAATTCAGCTGAGGTACAACTCATGTAGGAACCAGAATTAGACCATTGTTCAGGGTAAGATAATTATAAGCCCTTTCAGAGAGATGGTTCCATCTTTTTTCTTTTTTTTTCCTTGCAAGAAAGTAGAAATTTCTAGCAAGTCGCTTTCTAGATGCTCCTGTTAATCAGAATGCCTTTTCTTCTGGCTACACTTACCTGCTCTGCTCTTATTTAAATTGTACTTGCACTTGCCACGTGCCCCTGGAGAGATCTTTCCAAAATACTGACCATGTCAGCCTCCTGCTTACAATCCTCCAGTGAGTTGAACCAAACCTACAGTTTTCTGTGACTTCTCTCTCACCCTGCGCAAGCTGGCCCTGCCTGCTCCCCAGCAGCCCCTGCCCTTCTCTTCTTGCCCTCTGCTCTGGTCACATGGCTCTTCTTAGACCTCTTAGGAAACAGCGAGTGCTTCCTGCCACAGGGCCTTTGCACAGGCAGCCCCTCTACCTGCTCTCCCTTATTCCTGGGGTCTCTGCTTAAAGATGACCTTTTTCACTGGGACTTTTTGGCCACCTGTCATGAGGAGGCCGCTGTCCTATCAGACTCTATGATGACACTGTATTTCTTTCCTGGACAGATCTTTCCCACAGTCTAAAATGATTTTAATTACTGGTGGCATCAGCCGTTTATAACCTGTCTTCCCCACAAACAAGCTCTATGAGGCCAGGGACCCTACCTGTTTTATTCCCCATTGCATTACCCCGGTCTGCCTTATTGTCTCATGGCAAGGGCTGAGCACATATTTGTTGTTGGAGGACAGAAGTAATTACTGTGTTGATCTGGTGATAACAGGGAGCTTTGGACACCCCCCCCCCCCTTGGAATTTGACCATAAGAGGCTCACCTGAGTCTGAGAGGCCTTGGCTGAGAGGCCACCAGATGACAGGAGCCAACTTTGGATCAGGTCAGTCGGCCAGCCTGGCTGACATGACAGTGGTCCCCTTTCCTCCCTCCTCCCTGGCCCCTGTCTAGACACGTACCCTTTTCCCTGGCTTTACCCACCGGGTCTGAGGAGGCCAGAGGGAGCTGGCGAGTACCAGGTGCTGCTTACCTGGCTGGGAACTGTGGTTTGGGAGACCCCCTGCTGCCCCTCACAGCCCTATCTGGTCCTGAGGCCCCCTCAGAGAGGCAGGTGAGATGGGTTAGGTGGTTTGTCATCTTAAAGGGATGCGGGGGTCATCAGGGAGAGGAGTCCCCCTGAGACTTTGAAAGATGCCACTGTCTGAGGTGCCCGAGAGCAGCCCATCTGAGGGTCTGGGGTCTCACTGGGGGTTGATGGGTAAAAAAATGCTTTAGTAGCTAGAGAAAGAAAAATCAGCTCCTGTGGCCTTTTCCAGCTGCTCAGCCATAATACCGCCCAAGAGCTGACCTTTAATGTGGGTGGGCCAGGCCCACCTGCTGGGACAGACCAGAAGAATCAAGCCAAGAGGTATGGATAGCAAATCTACACCCACCAAGGGTGGGGTGGCCACAGGCCCAGCCTTGCAGGGAGGAAGCTGGGAAATCAAACCCGCAACCAAATGTGCAAAGCAGAGCCAGGGAGTGCAGGGGAGTTGTGGAGGCTTGAGACAGGGGCCACGTTGGGCCTGAAAGCTGCCTGCACAGAAGGACCGCCATGCCTGGGAAGGGAATGGGACATATCACTCCCACCCCAGGGCAGGGTGGGCAGTGTTGCCTGGGGCTGCAGGTGGTAGGTGTCACACAACTTCAGAGGACATTTGGTGGCCCTTGGCAAAGCCCCTATCAACAGCCTAATTCGAGCCTGTGAAGACTTATTATCACCTCCATTTCCTAGGAATGGACACAGGCCCTGGAGAGATTGAATGAGGTGCAGAGGCCTCTAGCTAGTTAGCGGATGTGGGTTTTCTGTCGCCGAGGTCCAGTCTTGCCCTCTCTCCACTGAAGCCGCAGTGTCCTGTCATCTTTGCGGTCCCCTGAGGATGATGCCCACCTTTGCTTTTGGACCCTCCTCCGTCTCAGTTCCAGTCCTATCAGGTGCCCGGAGGCTGCAGAGGGCCCAAGCTTGTGCAGCTTCTGCTGCCTCGCTCCACTGGCCTGTGAGGTGACCTTTTGCACCCTGGGCCCAGCCCCCCAGGAGACCCAGAGACCGTGGCATTTGGGGCAGAGTAAGATGGCAGATTCAGAGTGTGGAGTTCTCTCCCAGGCTGTCCCATCAGGGAGAGAGAGAGCCTGTGCATGTTTAGGAAAGGGCTGATTCCATGGAGACCTTCTTGGCCTTTGGAATGGACCACTCACCTGACTTGGCTGCTATTTTTTTTGACCCAGAGGGGCTGTACTAAATTAATGCACCAAGTCTTCCCTCTCTCGTTATCCATGCCCTTTGCCATGCAACTTTATGGATTTTATTCCTTATTTCTTGAATCTGGCATTGATCATGTGACTTGCTTTGACCAATAGAATAAGGCAGTAGTGACAGCATATAGTTTCTAACCTGGATCTCAAGAGATGGTGTATGTTTCTGCTTCCCTCTTGCTCTGCCCTTGGAAAGGACACCTGGGCCAGCTTGCTGGCTAATGAGAGCAGGAGGAGAGGCATGTGGAGCAGAGCTGCCCAGCCCAGGGGCCCGGCAGAGTAACCCAGAGAGCCCCCTGGCAGATCTACAGATCCCTGAGGAGCCAGCCTACCCAAGTCACCCCACCCAGCTGTGTGAGGTCTCCTTGTGCAGTTCTGTGTGCTGTGGGGCTTTGTGGCCAGCACGCAGCAGTCTGCTGACAGTACCTATCAGATACATTAGGTAGAAAAAGGACAAAAGTAAGAAAGTCGGTTCACCAAACCTTAGCTCAGGAAGGGACTTAAGGACCCCATGTCTCCTGCCTTCATCTTGCAGGTGAAGAATTTGAGTCCTCAGAGGTGAAGAGACATGTTCCAGGCCACATAGCTGTCTTTGGAGCAGAAGTCTGGTTTCTCAGCCCAGGGCTCTTTCACACTCCTGCCTACAAAACTGCCTGCCTCTTTGTACAGCCCAGATGGGCACACGGGCTGGTGGGGGTCTGAGTATGTGGGTGAAGTTCAAGGGTGGGGTATCCTGCACAGCCATGCTCTTAGCCTCCGTGCCCTGCTGCCTCTGGGCTCCTGGGGTCTGAGACTGAGTACAGAGCCTTAAAGCTGGAGGCTGATCCCCGAGTGCCTGCTCCAGCTCCCAGTGAGCATCCCCTGGCTCTGAAGGGCAGCCAGCTGCTGTTTTCAGCTGCTAGACCCCAGAGGCCACTTTTGAGTGCTGCCACACTGTATTGGTCCTGGTCCTAGAAAACTGTGACATAGCCATAGGACTATTCAAGCCATGGGATTACATCCTAGACACCGGCATTGCCCTTGGAGACCAAGGAATTCTCCTGTGGGTAGGGGCTGTGGTTCAGAACGATTGGCTTGTGTCTTCCTGTGCTGTCCCTGAGAGTCAAGGTTCAAGACCAGTCTGGGGAGGAAGTGCAGGATAGGGCTCCAGGTAGCCCAATTGGAAAAGAACAAACCCTACTGGGCCCTTCTGCTCGGCCCCCACCTGTCAGCCTGGACTCTCCATCCAGGCTTTGGGAAGACCTCTGGGATTCCTGGGTCCGTGGACCAGTCAGGACAGAGAGGCAGAGCTCTGGCTGCTGGGAGGAGACCTGGGACATCTTCTGGTTCCCCAAGGCACAAGCCATGGTTCTCCAACCTGACTGTGTGCTCGAGTTACCTGGAAGTTTTAAAACACCAAGTTCAGGGGTCATGGAGATAGAAAGTTGAAATAATTGATTATAGTCAGGCTGATGGACTCTTCAAAATGAGCAAAACTTGATTATTTGTTTTACTACACAGGTTTTCTTTTATACCTATGCCATGTTAAAATTCTAATTTTCATCAATGTATGTACATGAATTTAAAAATTAAAAAAGTACTACAAGGCTCATAATGAAAACCATGAGTCCCCACCCTACTGCCCACCCTGCATCCCCCGAGGCAACCATTAGCCACTTATTCTGGGTTTCAGCCTCTACATTTCCAAATGACAGCAATCTGCGACTCTTCCTTGACTTCCCCATTTGAGGCCGTCTCTATTGACTTTCCAACGAGGTGGATGAGTGGCTTTTTCATCCATGTCTTTCCCTCTTTCAACGGACTCCATTTCCTTCTTCCACCTTCTTCCAATGACTATCTTATAATGTTTGCTTAAGTAAAAAAAAAAAAAAGTCAGTATTTAGATTTCTAGGCAACACTGTTTACGGCCAAGCCATATAGTGGTTATGATTACACTTCCTTTGTTATATAGCTCAGATGTCTCTTGGAGTAATGAATGGCTTCGTTTCAGTATTCCAGGCAGCTGTGTCAGTGACAACCAGCTGCGACCCAGTATCTTTTCTCCCTTGTTCTGGAGTAAGGGGACTTTTAGGTGTGCACAGAGCTACCCAGCTAAAGCGCCGTTCCTAGGCTCCCTTGTAGCTGGGTGTGGTCACTAGGATCCAGTCTGGCCAATCGCAGGTGAGCGGATGCACTGTGGCAGCAGGTCGGTTGTACTTCCTCTTTGTTTTCCCTCATTCCTGCTGCTGAAACGCAGGTGTGGTGGAAACAGAAAGGCCTGGTGTTTGTGGCCCACTGCGGGACAGCGCTGAAGGCCCATTTCAGCTCAGGGGCGCCCCATGGGGTTGGCTGAGGCTCAGACCTGCATTGCAGCCAGATTCCCTCGGCCCCGTTCCCCTTCCTGGCCTGGGATACCCATCCCAACGGCACTCCCTAGTAACCCTCCTGAACAGGAAACTGCTCCACTCCTCCCTCATCTCAGCATCTCCTGTCACCCCTTTTTCCCTGTCAAGGAAGACTTGTCACAAAAGCAGTCTGAAAAGCACAAGGAGGGGTATACCTGCCACTATCCACCCCGCTGTCTCTGAGACTGGTCACTGGTCCATGAGGGGTAGAGAGGGGCGGGGCATGAGGACAGCGTGCGAGGTGGGGTCGGTGGGGGCTAACGTGGAACTTGATGTGGGCAGCTGGGCACAGAGCTGGCCCTCGGCCGTGATGTTTACTGAGAGTCTGCTTTGCGGGCCGGTGATTGACATTCCATCCTGGTCTCAAGGAGCTCACAAGTTTGTTGAGCGTGAGTTTTCCAACAGCCTGTGTGCAACGAATACGTGTGTGTGCGTTCGCTCTAAAGTCAGACCATCTGGGTTGAGATCCTGGCTCTGACACTTCGTTGCATGACATGTGCCAATCTGGCACCCTCTGTGCCTCGGCTTCCTCTTTGTAAATGGTGTGGCAGTGAATAGTAGCTGCTTCAGAGAGTCGGTATAAGGGCTGCACTAACGGCATGAGTTAACGTGTGAAGTGTTTGGAACGACGCCTGGAGCGGCGGTACGTGACATAGATGCTTGATCCACATAAAAGGTGTGAGGCTTGAGGTCTCAAAGGATGTCTCCTCACCTTGATTTTTTTCTTAATTCTTGGAACTTCCTTGTGCTGGGTGTGAGTGGAACTGAAGGGCCACCACCTCAGGGTCATACCTTTCCTATGAATGAAAGAGGGACCCCAGGTAAGCCTTTTGGGGGGGGAGACTTCCATGGTTCCCTGAGCTGGGGTGCCTGGTGGGCCCTGTACATGGTCCCCATGCTCCACTCCAAGCTCCTGAAGCCCAGTTTCTGGGGATGAGAAGTGGGAAGGAGATTTTAAAGGTGCTCGAGAGGTTTGAATATCTAAGTAACTATGGAAGTGACCGAGAGCCGTGATTGGTCTTTTCTGCCTGAGTTCGATTGTGACTCTTGTCTGTGGACAGTGAGCGTGATAGGTGTGTGCGGCAATCCTTTGTCATCCACCTGCTCTGACACAGTTGTGGCAACGGCTGGTTTGGATGTGGGCTTTTGTGCCAAAGCTCATCCCATGGTCAGGTCGGTGAATAAAGCTCATTATTTGTTTCAGTGCTACCGTCAAGATGTGGGACTTTCTTTGTTTCTCTCTCTCTCTCTCTCTCTCTCTCTCTCTCTCTCTCTGCAGTGGGTATTCCTACCTCCCTTCTGAGTAAAGTAGACATTTTTGAGGGCCAGCAGTAAGTACCAGCAATAACTGTTCTTGTAGGTCAGAGGGAAGCAGAAAGACAAGGCCTGAGAAGTAGGAAGGAAGCCCCTCCTCAGCGCCCTCCAGCCTCCTGGCATGCCTAAGGGGAAGGTCAAGTTGAATAATTTAGAGTCGATTCTCTGGTGGGCTCTCTATTAATCTCCACCCTCGCCCCCCTCAGAGCCAGGATGGATAGCTCAGAATGGAGCTGTCTGTCTGACCTAACCTGACTGTTCTGTTACGGCTAATGGGCTGGTTTCCAGTTACATAATCCTTTCTCTGTTAGATGGAATCTCATTGTTCCATGGTCCCCGTTCACGCTGAGCCACTGAGAGGAGCTGGGAACGTGCTGTTTTTCATCATTTCCACCCAGCAAGAGAATTGGGGAGAGTGCCACACCCAGGCCAATTACCAGGGGGCCTCCTGGGCTGTTTGGTGACCTTCCAGGGACCGGGCAGGGGAGCAACCTCCCCGGTCCACTGGCGCGCCCACCAGCACTGCGCCTTCTCCCTGCTGGGAACTGTGGGGTAAGTAGTTCTCTTTTAAACCCAGAGGGTTTTGAGGTGCATTTGTATATAGTCAGGTGTATGTGGGGGACTCCTAAATGCACTTGATATTTTCTTTTTCTTTTTTAAAGATTTTATTTTTTTTATTTTTAGAGAGAGGGGAAGGGAGGGAGAAAGAGGGGGAGGGGAACATCCATGTGTGGTTGCCTCTTGAGCGCCCCCTACTGAGGACCTGGCCCGCAACCCAGGCACGTGACCTGACTGGGAATTGAACCAGCAACCCTTTGCTTTGCAGTGCGGTGCTCCATCCACTGAGCCACACCAGCCAGGGCATCACTCAATATGTTCTTGCACACAAATAAATAAGAAAACAAACAAAGACAAAGGGAGGCCTTCCTTCTGGACCCGGTGACTGCTGTGTTTTACGTCCTGAGTGAGCTCTCACCCAGGCAAGTCAGGGCACCATCACCATCACCTTGAACTCCGATGTGACACCCTGAGTCCTGGGACAGGTCTGCAGTTTCAGGGAAGCAGAAGCTTCAGTGAGATGCCACGGCCTGGAGTCCCCGAGGCCATTTAGGTGGCCGGCCAGATGGCTTCAGGGTCAGCAGAACTGGTTCAGTTCAGCCCCGCTGCTTGCCAGTTGTGTGATCTTGGACCTGTCGTCGTATCAGTTAGGGTCTGGTCAGGAAAGCAGGAGGCATGCGTAGTCTTTCAGCGGAGGGCATTTAATAACCCAGGCCATGGAAGGGCTGAGGAGACCAGCAGGGGTGGCCACCCAGGACCAGCCTGGCAGGAGGCTGCTGCCTCTGGGAACCAGGCAGGGGACGGTCTTACTAGAGCTGAGAAATCTATGGAATGCACTTCAGGACCATCCTGCCAGAGGCCAGGGAGGCGGTGCCTTGACTCCCATCCCTGCCCTTAGTGGTAGAGGGTTTCACCTGGCGTGTGACTTTTCCTGGTTTTCTAGGTGTGCCTGTGGTGGAGAACACCCGCAGGCAGAGAAGAGAGGCTTACAGCACGCTGGTACCTAGCTGCATGTGGCACTGGGGCCTCAGGTGGGCCAAGAGAAGAGGGGCGTGGCATGAGCAGAGGCTGGTGTCATCACTGAGCCCAAGGGAAGCAAACATCCTTAAAGTGGGTTGTTAGATATTAAGAGGAGTCCTCACTTCTGCCTCTTGGCTCTAGGACCCGAGTTATCTGACTTAGGAAATGACACCGTATCTTGGCCATGGTACCTCATCCTGTAGGATAGCATCCCAACCTTACAGGGTGTGGGCCCCCAGCCAGCACCCTGAAAAAGAGCTGGACTGCTGAAGCTGTGGCCGTGGATGAATGCAGCCACTGCCAAAACCTTGACAAGGTAGCAAATGAGGGGACAGGGGTTATGGAAAGAAATATCCTAACCTCTCTCCTCCATTTCTCCCTTCTCCAGTCTTCCACTGGTGCCTCTCATTGGCTGAACTCAATTGGAAGCAGAGGAAATGTTTCCTGGGTAATGCATCTACAGGGATCAGTCTTGTGGGGAACAGTCCAGGGCAAAGAGAGCCAGAAGTGTGGGGGAGAGGGGCGGCCATGGAAACAGACCCATCCACAGTGTGATGGATTGCCTGCAGAATACCTCCCCCTTCACGGCCATTCCATGGCATCATCTCTGTTCTAGCCTCATTGTCCCACCCCTGGCCTGTTGGGACACTCTCCTGACACATCTCCCTGTCTCCAAGCCACCATTCCCAATGTCTGTGACACAGAGTGATCCCATCACTCCCCTTTCACAGGACTCCAGGCCCCAGTCTCTACTCTTTACTGAACGTGGCCAGGCACAAGCCATTTCAGGGGAGAAAGACAGGATTCAGAGACTTCACATCTTATTTCTAATAGGGAAGATAGGTAGGAAGAAGCTGGAAATGGATAAGAATTTGGATTCTTAAATATGTTGGCATGATATTCCAGGCTCTTCACAGCTGGACTCAAATCTTCCTTCCAGACTTGTTTTCTAAGATTTGTGTTCTCTGCCTTCTCCCATGCACACTGGGTCCCAGCCCTGCTGAGTGTCTGACATGCTGTGTACCATACATGCTCAGGGTTCTCTGCCTTTGCTCCCTCTGTTTCTCAGCCCAGAAAGCCCCTCTCCAGCTGTGGCTTTCTGATCAGTCACTCACAGATGCATCAGAGCACCAGACTGTTAGAGCCTTCTATTCAGAGTGTGGTCCTTAGACCGGAAGCAGGATATCACCTGGGAGTTTGGTGGAAATGTGACTCTCAGGCTCTCCAGTATCTGGATTCAAAATCTGCATCCAGAGCAGATCCCTAGATGAATCCCATGCATTTGAAAGTCAGAGCCTCCTAAGTGGGACTAGTCACTTGAGCAGGGCAGTGGGCTCCCATACCCAGTCTTTCTAGAATAAAGTGCAGGGACTTGTCTTAGTCAGTTGTAAACTGTGTGTGGTCTTAGCACTTGAGTAATGAGGATGGGGGGCTGGTTAACAGAATGGTTGAGAGAATAGGCTTTTGTATGAGACAGCCGCAGGTTAAATCTCAGCTCTACCATGTAGCAGCCTTGATTTTCCAGTAGTGTATTAATGATATCACAACATGGGGGATAAGGATCAGATGAGATCCAATGTGTACATTGTTCAATAAATGTTAACAGCATTTGTTATTTTGCGAACACGGGAAACAAAGTCACTGGGCATGAAGCAAGAAGCCCTTGTGTGGGAAGATCTTAGCTATCTAGCCAGTGATGGGAGGGGCAGGTATTTGGTGACATGGCAGGAACTCAAGGGCCTCAAAGTGGCAAGTCAGAGCAAGCAAAGGCACTCTCTGGAAGGTACGGGGTACCCTGGTGGGCTCCCTGGAGGCAGGGGTGTGGGGATTGGTGACCCCTCACCCTGAGGAATACAGTCAGCTGTGTCTGATCAGACAGGACTAAAAAGGAGACATACCACTGCCCTCCTGGATGGCTCACGTCAAATAACTGCCACCTTCTCACATCTGAGTAGTGCTCTAGCACTTATAAAACACTCATTTCCCATCGTTTCTTTCAATTCGGATGAGACAGTGTTTAGTGTACTTGTTCAAGTCTCCCATAATGCCCACTCCTGCTGATTCACACAGGAAAATTAATCTAGGCAGGGGTAGAAAACAGCCCTTGACTGTGTCTTCACAACTTTGACATTTTTCGTAGGAAAGGAAGGACCCAAGGGCTCATGTTGTATCTCTATCCCTCCTTTCTGTTGAAGGTTGTGACTTTGGAAGGGACAGGAGGGTGTGGAGATGGGAGCAGCTGACTCTGGGGGTGGTTTTGAAGTATGTGATGGGTGGACTTAACACACTAAGAGTGATGGGCTGCTGGCAGGGACGGAGTAAAAACCCGGGAAGTGAGGGGTTTGGGTAGGGATGCTTGCCAAACCCATTGAAGACTTTAAAGGGGCATTTGAGACTGTGGAGGAAAATACCCAGAAAAAAACGGAAAGCTCAATATGATCAATGGCACATGGAGCAACACAGAAGCAGTTGATTAATAATTTTCCAGTGAAAACAAGAAGGAAGGGGTTGGGAAGATGATTGTAGACTCTAGACCCAACAGTTGAACTTGGATGTTAATGCAAGAAGGTAAATACGTGTGCAGATTTACTTTCCCCATCTTGGAGGTTTATGGAAGACTGAGGGTTGTCACTATTGCCGAGAGGTTACAGCCTGTGCATGTGCCGTGCACCCAGTTCCAAAGAGACAACGTTGCATAAGTGGGTGAGTCTTGGCCTCAGGCATCCAAATCCTGGCTCTATTGCTAAGGTTATTCAGAGGATTAAGTGGAGTGATGTGGGCAAGGAATATCATCTGACACGCAGTGCATGTCCCATCGTTATCACTGGAGCCTTTTTTATTCTGGTGACTTAGGCTGATTCGCTCAAGTGCTCACTCCAGGCCTCCATCGGGCCTGACCTAGCTTTCCAGAGGCACAAGGGAGTCCAGAGTTCCCCAGGCCACACAAAATACCACATCGGGTGAGAAGGAGCTGCCCAGACCAGAGAGTAAAGCAGGGGAGAGGCGAAGTGGGGCCTGGAAAGGCCCGGAGGACGGATGTGATGAGGAGTCCCCTGTGTCACCAGCTGGGCAGAGGGGGATGTGCCTTCCGGGGAAGAGCAGAAAAGCACCTCAGAACCTTCGAGCTGCCGTGTGACGGGAGCTGGGAGAGCTGGAGGCCCTCCAGCTCTGCTGTGAGATCTTGGGAAAGTCCTGACCTCTCTGTGTGGCCCCCCTAACTGATATGGTTAAATGATTTATTCTTTTAAAATTTTCTTAGCTTTAAATGATTCTATGATGAAAGAATTGACTTCAAATCAGAAATTTAGTCTCGTTTAGTAGGCATTAGTTGAACACCCGGAAAACTCAAGATTCTCACTGTGTTCAAGGCACCTTGGGAGGCACACACCTGGGTGGAATCCTAGATTTGTCACCCACTGTAGTTTGTACTTGGATGGATCACTCAGCTCTCTTGATCCTCAGTTTCCCCTTGTGTTCTAATAGTTATTGAGCACCAACTGCCCCGTCAAGGTACCAGTCACCTTCAACTAGATGATCTCATGCCCTACAAGCAGATCTTGTTGTACTGCATGCTTTATTATGAAGTCACAGGTGTTTCAAGACCCCTCCCTGCCTCAGCAAAAAGATTACAACTCACTTTGTTGCGATACTCACTCTGTTATGGTGGTCTGGAACCAATCCTGCAATGTCTTCGAGGTCTCCCTGCACTTACAACCCAGTGAAGAGTTGGCAGATGAGGAAGAGAACTTGGAGAAGTTTTGTAATTTATTGAATGTCCCATGTCCATAAGCCATGGAGCTGGGAGGTGGGCAGAAGTCTGCTTTCCCTGCTGCCTCTCCAAGCCTGTTTGCCACCTTATCTATCAGCAGAAAAGGGCTATTATGTGCCTCTGCCATAGAGCAAACCTAGTGAACGACAGTGAGTTAGTTATCCATCGGTCTCTCCTTCTAGGTGTAAGAGTCTTAAAACTGGGCTAGACCTGAGTGACACTCTTGTGTTCCTAGGGCCTAGCAGAGCATCTGTACATTCAGGAGCTTACAAGATCTTGGACCGGGGACAGGCACTGAGGATACTTCCGCAGAGGTATGTATAATATGCACACTTTCTCTTTCTTACAGTTGAATATGTCCTCGTGAATACATTTGGTACTTTTTATTGTGAAATATTTCAAGCACACAAATATAAACACCTTGATAATGAGTATCGGAGTGTCTATGAGCTAACTATCAAATATGAACATTTGCCACATTGCTTCAGATGAACACACATACAGGCCAAGCCGATCAACTGAGCGAAGTTGAATATTCCTTCGGTTCCCCTTTCTCCCCCCTCGTTAGGAGTAACCATTAACGTGAATTTGGGTTTGGCATCTCCATGCATATTCTGCAAACAGTTTATATTTTTTGTTTTAAAACTTTATGTAATTGCTTTCATAATGTGTGTATTAATCCTTAACTTCTCTCTTTTGTTCAAAATTATTTTTTTTGTTTTATCCATATTGATATCATATAGCTCTACTTCATTCATTTTAACTGCTGTATAATATTTCACATAACTTTTTTTAGTGTTTTTTTAAATAACAACAGTAAAAGTAATAATTGCTGAATTAAGTTTAGATACTAAAAGAAATTACCCCACTCCTGTTCTGTCTCCCAGTGTAACTCATGATAATTGGCGGGTGTCCTTGCACAAATTTTTGTTGACTCAGAGAAGCACATACACGTGCCTTCCTTCCCTCCTTCCCTCCTCCCTTCCTTCCTCCCTTCCTTCCTTCCTTCTTTCTTTCCTTCCCTCCCTCTCTCACTTTCTTTCTAACTGTTAACAAAGTGGGATTCTACTAACTTCCTTACTCTGAAGACACCTTTTGTTTCACGTAACCTGTGCATACTCTGAATGTCTTGCTCACACTTTACCCTTTGTTTTGTCAAGTGAGAGGTGGGGTCAGGGGCTGTGCCTCTCACCAGAGAGATGGTCTGTCTGCCTTATGCTGGGGAGAGACGATCCCAAGAGAGGCAGGTAGGAAAGCTCAACCAGACCATGTGCAGCACTGGGCTTTGGGGTGGGAAGGGCATGAACAATCACCTAGAAAAGCTGTGCCCAGTGTGGATATGTTTCAGTTGGAGTTAGGCTACAAGAATGTTTGTTTTAAGGTAATAGCTAATAGAAACTTTACAATTTTTTGTTCAAAGTTATCCATGGAGCAACTTCATTTGTCAGGTGACCCTGGGTCATCCATGGACTGAGTTATATATCACACACACCTGAGAACATGACCTCACCCCCACCTCCCACTTCCTGCATCACCTTGGTCTTAGTTAGGATTCAGGTTTTGCTGCTGTGACAGACCTGAAGCTGGAGCTGGCACATGTTTTCAGAAATCTCGAGAGCTGGTTGTTAAACATAGCCATCATTGACATTTAAATTACATGAACTTAAAAGGGGATAAACTATATTAAAAACAAACACGATGAATGCTCAAAACTCACCACTTCCTAATTATTTTACTACGATTTACTGTTTTCCACGCTCTCATGGTGACTTATATCTGTTGCATGGGAGTGGGGCAGTGCTCTGTGAGGGTGTGATAAGGCAGCCCTGCAACTCTGATTGTCCCGGCTCCTTTGATCTTGCTGCTCTGGCATCTCAAGGCCTACATGGATTTCCCTCTGGGTCCAAGGAGGCTTGTGTGAGCTCTTACACCCTGCCTGTGTCCTAGCCAGAAGAAAGAGGGGAAAGAGGAGAGGAAGGTTCATGCCTTTCCTTTTCAATGTCTGGTCTTGAATTTGCACACATCACTTCTGCTGACATTCCACTGGCTGTATCTAGCTGCAAAGGAGTCTAGGAGTATGGTCTCCATCTGGGCTGCCATGTGCCCTGCTGACACTCTGGGTGGGGAGGAGATAAGGATGCCAGGGAACATTAGATAGCACCTGCCTCAAGGATTTTCTAGTCCAGATCAAACCATGATACCTAGAAGATCACCACTAAGACAGGCAGTGACTGTCAAGGACAGTGTAGTTCCTCTCTAATTTTAAATTCTGGGCAGAGAACCAGTCTCCGTGAGCAACCAACTCATTGTTGGACCAAGCTCTTGTTTTTAGATTTTACAGTGGTAATCAAAGTTGGGTTGACATTAGTGAAAGATCTACATAACTGTTCTGCTGCCTGGTGATAAGGCAGAAATGGTAAGCAATTCACAGAATTGACTGTAATTAGCATTATTTTTACATAGTCAAACACAGTTTTTAATTTTCTCTCTCACCCTGTATAGTGTATTAGTTGCCACTCTCAGCTCCCATGATAACGAACACATTGTAAGTGGCACTGGCTCTCTCCGGCCTCTGGCCTGTGCCCCGAATGGCCTCCCCTGCACGTCCCCATCAAGCTCCCTTTGGACTGAGAAGCAGCAAGGCAGAGAGGTCAAGTGCTGGGACTCTGGAGTGCAATGCCTTCACGACTCACTCTACGACTTAAGCCAGGTGAGCTTTGTGATTTGTTTAGTCTTTTACTTGCTTAGAGTTGCCTGGACATACTTCCTGAGAATGTGCCTAGGACATGTTAATACCTAATAACACAGGTTAGTCATTAGGGGCTCATTTATTCTTTCATCTGTTCAACTGAGAACTGTAGCATCTGCTATTAACCAGGTGCTCCTCTAGGTGCTGAAAATCAGTAGTGAGCCAAACAGTTCTGCCCCTGTGATTTACCTTTTAGAGGAGGGAGACAGGCATTGAAGTTTACCAGTGGTGGTAAGTCTGATAAAGAAAATAGGGATAGTAAGGTATAAGGGTGAGGGAGGTTGCATTTTATCAGTCGGGATAAACTAGGCAAAACCTTAGAAACAAACAGTCCCCAAATCTCAGGGGCATATGTTTGCCCGTGCGACATGTCCGCTGTGGGATACCATGGGATTCTACTTCACATTGTTATCACTTTAGGACTCAGGCTGACTGAGTCTACATCCTCTGGACTGTCACTGGTCATTATAGCAGGTGGAAAAGGGAACATGATGACTTATGTCTGGAAGTGACATTGGCTAAAGTGAGTTGCACATGCTGTAGCTGACTCCAGGGTGGGGTCAGGATTGTGGGACCTACCTCATACCCGGAACAAGAGGAACCAGAAATATTGATGTGCTGAGGTATCTTCGTTTGCCCCAGATCTGTTCTCTGCCCTTCCCTGCCCTGCCCTGCTCTCTTGTCCCTGAGCTGCAGGGACTCTCTCACCAGGGTGCACCAGCAGGAGACCCGAGGGTGGAAACAGGGCAGGCATTGTTCTCCCTGTTCAGCCACCCTTCCCACAGCCGCAGCTCCACTGAGCATGAGCACAGCCATGGTTCCAGCTCTCAGACGGGCTTTGGTCACACCAATTCCTCACCTTGTTCCTTTGGGAGTAAGGATGACTAACGATGGTGTCAGTCTCCCAGGGCTGGTAGGCCTTGGGGACCTCCAAACCTCTTGTTGGTGTCCTCTATGAATAGTACCTTCAGGAAAAGATCTCTTCAAAGATCGTAGCTGAGTGTTCCCTCTGTGTCTTGGGAGGACCCCTGATATGATAGGTAAGGGTATCTTTGCCCCAGAGAAGAGAAGAGGCCTGAGGATCCAGTGCTGAGCATTCTGACACCTAAAAATTCGGGTGATGGAGGATATTAGAAGTAAATGGCTGGAGGGGGAGAAAATTAATGAAAAAAGTGTTTCAAGGCAGAGGGAGTATCACTTGTTTCAAGTGCTGCTGAGAGACTGAATCAGATGAAAACACTCCCAGGTCGTAGCTTGACTGGCCTGTCCTCCCTCAGGTCGGTTCTAACCCCGCAGAGCGGGGTCCGTGTGCTCTCACATACCCACTGCCGCTTCTCTGTGCTGTGATTCTCTTTCGTCACGTCCATCTCGCCACGCCCCGCGTTCCTTGAGGGCAGGGGTCGTGTGTTTCTCACTAATGACACTGAGCTTCATGCCAGGTACTAGTGGTGTGAAGTTCATGTTAGTACACAGAATACACCAATCAATCAATATGCTGCACACACCCATTCCCGTCTCCCTCACATACCCTCACTGTCCAAGGCTCCCAGTTTCATTTCCAAGAGCTGAAGCTTCCTACTTTTTTCACCTTGCAGGGCCCTGAAGATTTGTGGGCTCCTTTCAAGCATTCCCATGATGGTGGCCGGTGCCTCCACCCACAGCCCTCCCCCTTATTATGCTGATCACTTCTGGAGTGATGTCCACCAGTTGAGCAACCTGGGTACCCACAGGATGGGGCCGCACAAACAGGGAGATATAGGTTCATAGATGGTCTTCCCTGGCAGTGACTCACTGAAATCTGAGGGAGAGACAAAAGGGGGTAGGAGGTGAGAGGAAGAGGGAGAGAGAGGGGCAGGCAGGACTAGACAGAGAGAGGGAGGGAGGGAGGAGAAGAGAGGCCCAGGACAGGGGGAGTGGCACAGTGAGTATGAAAGAGGTAGTCTTGGAGAAATGAGCTTCCTCTTCTCTGGCATCTCAGAAATCAATGATTTACCTTACATTTTACAAAAGGGAAACTGAGGCTGAGGC